>KZ308300.1:70244-81171 GCA_000376725.2 Ladona fulva | reverse complement strand
TTACAAAAGCCGACTTGAAATTATATTGCGAAATAAAGAGAATTGTAACACTTAAGAATTTTTGCGAATAATAAGCATGACACAGGAAAAAATGGAAAATGCAGGATAGTATACTTGATAAGAACCTGGATAAAAATATTTTCGTTAAAATATAACAATCTAAACAAATATAACAGAATAAACAAAATACAGCGGCAATCAATTGTATCATCCGCAAGATATTGCAAATAAATTTAATAATTATTTTGGTGAAGTTATATTCGGACTGAGACCTGACTCAACATTTTGTCATAAAAATTATTTCATATTGGGGAAGGAAGCAGGATGAAACCTAAATAAGCCTAAAAATGACTGACAAGTTGTGAGATCGACACGATTTGTAAATGTAGTACCAAGAACCAAATGTGAATTCCTTAAAAATTCGTACATCTATCTAAGGCTAAAAATATATATTCTCCTCCCAGTAAATTTTTGCAAATGTAAGTTCAGAATCTGTTTTCCTATGAAAAATAAAAGAATGGCTATTCTCAAGTGAGACTGTATAATAAATTTTGTAACTACACACTTATATATTTTGTATTTCTTTAAACTAAAACGTTAAAAATAAAATTATTGTTGTTGGCTGCGGGTGGATGTAATTTGAGGTAACCCTAAAACAGATTTTTAATAGGGTATTATATTCCCTCTTACCTTTTCTTCTTCTTTTGCTTTGTTTTCTTTTGTTAGGAATATTTGTATCTAAAGGGTGGAATAAAATTTATTGTCGTTGTTATTATTTTTATTATTAGAATAATCCTAAATTTCAAGATCGTCGCATATTTTTCTTGCTTCAAATTGTCCGATTTTTCAAAAGTTCATCTAATCCTGGTACAAATATATTAATATAGCTCCACGTAACTAAGTATTCCAAGTTGACTAAATAATAACTTCATGAGAAACTTTCATAACGAATTCTATCAAAAGATGAAAGGAATACATCGCACTGCAAGTAAAATATCATGAACTCAGCGTACCACAGGGGAATTTCTCAGATTGGCCTACTTACAGAAAATACTCTCCAATCAGCCTAGTACGAGTATATAATCAAAAAATATGTTAAGTAATGCAGACTTATAAGCTTACAGCACGAGGGAACTCGAGACAAGAAGTAATGAACCTCAGGAATACTATGAATGGAAGGAAACTAAACTCAGTTTTCTTCCGCGTAATATTTGGATACATCTGAGGATTTTAAGAGCACAGCGACAAAATCGAAGATATTATTCCAGTCATTAATTATTTTCTTTCGTCTAAATCTAAGGGTATCCTTGTTCCATTCCCAATGGCTCAGTTTGAAAATGTTAATGAATGCGAACTTCTCTCACCTATGACAATATTATATTTATCAATCTTGCCTAAGCTTGTACTAAACTCGGTGTTGAATGAACACTAATCCTTCACGTATAATAGGAAAGTTTTCATTATCGACTCGTTTCACGAGGCCATGTGATTTAAATGAAAAGCGCCATCGATAAAGAAATTACGTCATGGACGTTAAACTTTCAAGATTGACCAAAGTGCGGAAAATGGGGAAAACTTGAAAGGCAGCCGGAGGGATGATACAACTTTTATGAGCTATATTTACGCACCTATCATCTCGTCTACTAGTCGAAGCTCTATCCCACATCTTCCCAATTTTCTTCATCACCTGCTGCCTATCTTCAAGCCTTTCTCTCACTACCAAAGTTAAACCGATACATCTCCCGGTCCTTTAACTCCACCCACTCTTCTGGGTTTCAGGTGTCTTCCAATGTGCCTCAGGAGACAGTCGATTATTTTATCTCTGTGGCCTCTTTGGTGCCGTTTTCGGATAGCTGGACTTTTTTAATCAAGCCGGTCAATGCTGTAACCCGCATCAGTTCATCCCTTATCAATAATCTCGTGGTAGTGGCTCCCATCAATTTCATATTGCAGATTCCTTATAAACATATTACTCCGCGAACTTCTTGAGAAAGATCAGCCTGTGGAATATGTACAAGAAATCATTGATAGAAAAATTCACAAATCTCTCCTAATTACACCTTAAATAGCAGATATATTGCAGTTGTTCGTGGCTGTGATAACTTTTTTACACCGAATGTTTGGATTCGTCGCCTTTTCCACGGAAAGTATTTTTCATTTATATCGAAATGGAATGATAAAATATGCTCATCTTATTTAAATATTTTTATAACGTTTTTACTATTTCCTCAGCAATATTCTAGACATTGGAAATTTGTTATGAAAAAAATTCTGGAACTCCTGATTAACATATATGTAATTTTGAATTTAAAGAACTCTATAATCCTCATTCAACTCAAATTAATTATGAATTATGCTGATTGACATAACCCGTATTGATCATTCTATATCGAATGATATGTAAAGTGTTATTCATAGGGTATAACAGGTGTGAAAAATAGCGACATGACTGGGACTCGAACCCAGGTCTCCCACTTTGGAAGAGACGTGGCATGGTAGCCCAGTGGTTAAAATACTTGCCTGGAAAGTGGGAGACCTGGGTTCGAGTCCCAGTCATGTCGCTATTTTTCACACCTGTTATTCCTTGGGAATCAGCTTTTCCGAGTAAAAGTAAAAACTCCCTACCTCAATCTTATTCATAGGGTCATCGTACTGTAATAATGTGGCCTTTTTACTTACGGTCTTTTGGCTCAGTGAACAAAGCAATGGAAAACTACCAAACTCTTTAACTTGCCTAGTGAGCCTGATTCCCTCTCCGAGGATTATGGTAGCAAAAGGTTCAAAAAGTATGAGGTTCAAACCGGCTTTCGGGTAAAATCATTTACATTTACACTACGAAAAGAGAGGATAAATCATTTCAATTTACCATCTACTTTATAATTAAGACATTATCCAATTCTCAGTTCAATGCGTAGTTTAGTCAAATGTTATCTAAATTAACTCAGATTAGCATCTGTGATATGTTTGTCAACGCTCATTAGTATTTCAAATGAAAAAGGACAAAAAGTACGGTAAAAACAAATTAAGAATAGCTATGCCATGTCAAATAATACAGTATCGTATTAGAGAAAGATTGCCGATTTGTAATCTTCCTTCGTTTACAATGCATACAACGATTGGCAAAAGATAATAAAAGTAATAATCTGTTTCTACAAATTTTAGCAACGAATGCTTCTATTTCCTTTTCTAAAGTATATAAATTTCAAATTAGAAGGCCCTAAAATAGGAGCCTTGTTTTCCCTACGGAACTGAGAGTTCCCCCTCTGCCCTCCTACGGAACTGTAAATGTCAGCCTGAATACAAGGAAATACAGAACTAAAAACAGACATATAGAGAGAATGCTCTCTATGCATCCATACAAAAGTCAAAACATGTTATTCGGAATCCAAACAAGAGTACAGTGACATAACTAAAGGTATAGGTGAGCTACAACGCCACACAAAGCAAATTAAGACCTTGAATCGCTTTCTCTTTAAGACTGGAGAATTGCAATCTTTCTTTTTAGAGCAAAAATAAAAACAAGAAATACAATAAGGCTAAGCGATGAAAAGTTGTGATTTCTCGAAAAATTAAAATACTAATTTACTCTTAAAATCAAAGAAAGAGGGGATCCGTATTTACAAATATGAGAAGTCACTGTTTCTTCTGATGGTGATATATATTTTTGAAGTGCGGCTTAGTATTGAATTTTCGAATCTCTAACCTTTTGAAAATGAAAACTGTCACAATGTATTCAATGGGGAAAATTAGAATCAATGCTGGGAGTTAAACGAAAATGCTAATGGCCATAAAAGTATAATTCCCCGTAAAATTACATGCTAGAGAGTTAAGGGAGTCCGTTCCAACCAGTTACAGGATAAAATAAATTTCACGAACAAGCAAGAAGAGGCCGCCTCAGTTCCACAACTGTCATGCCAATAACAAATAACTCTGCCATTTCCGCGAGAAAATTAAATAAATTGCTTCATCCGAAGACTTGATCGTCACAAAACGTCGCTTCTCTTATATGTACATACTTAACTGCATAAAATTGCGTAACAAGTATCTCTACACCTTCGCGGCCTATCATCAACGATGTGAGGCTCTTCACTAAGCCTTATTGTCATTTTTGCGAAAAATCTTCATTTCGACTCTCCCCTCGATGGAAAATTTTTAAAGAAGTTCCTCTTTTCGAGTTTAATCTGGATAAGACAGCTAGTCTATGTTATTCATATAACAGGGCAACAGGAAAATGAGAACCTAGTGGATATTTGATTGACAGTGATTGGAATAAAACTGCTCTTCTGGATAATTGTTCACCTTTCCCCATAGCTGATGTTAGTATTGAGAAAGTATACCTTTCCGGCAAACTCTTCTTTGTGGATCCTAATTAGCATTTCGACTTGGCGTAATTGCTATTCAGTTCAGTAGGCCGAGGTCGCTCTCGGCAGTGACTGAACCAAGGCCAAATCGGTCGTCAACCCAAGAAATCACTGCAAAAAGCGAAGGAAAAGAGAACACAAGAGCCAAGGAGGAGGAAAGGACTTGACCGTATGATCCAGGGTCTATCTCGTTTGGCTGACCTCCGGGTACCAACACCTAACTCTACAACTACCCAATATCTAACTTGACCGACTCACGTTTCCCCGTGCCGACATCGCCGGTTTTTGTCTGATGCATATTGAGGATTGTGGTTTTAAAAACATACAATACCAGTAAAATGTCTGTATTCCATGTATCATGAGGAGACTAAACAGATATTGCCCATAAATTCTATAGTATTAGGCCGGACTTCGTGGAAAGCCATAATGAGAATTAAAGAAGGTACGTCGTAGTTTCCACACTGAAAGTGTGTGTGGAAATTTAGGGTGTAAAATACGAAGCGCCTTCTTTAATTCTCAGATATTGCCCATTTTACATAAGGAAATGAGCTAGCATAAGAAGTGATATATCCTCGTCTATATATACAGGACAACTTAATACTTTCTTGGGTAAGTAAAATAATAATGGGTAATTTTAATAAGATTACAGAGCAATATGCAAGTGAACGACATGATTGATGATGGTCAAAAGAAAAATCTATCGGTCAAAATGTGTATTATTTAAGGTTTGTTTCCATTTACATGTAAGGATATATGCATTTGATAAAAATAAAATCCATAACATGATCCATACATGCACTATTCATCCACAACCTTTCCTTTACTTCTAGAAAACTTCCTTTTCAACATCAGGAAACTTTGGTCGTCATCTTCCCCTCCGTCTTTTCCTTACATCCTACTTTCAATTGCTTTCTTTAGTAATCCATCCCCTCTAAATGATTAAACCACGCATCTCCTATGGCCCCGCTAGATATATGCTTCAATCTATTGATATACACCTTTCTCAAGATTCACATTTCACACCCATATTTCAAAACTCTTGACTAACCATTAGAATTGTTGACAAAGGATTTTACTAATCTTTTTCTCATTTCCTTTTCAAAACCCTTTGCCACAATTTCCCTTTTCGTTCATGATAGCTACTGCTGCCCCTTTTGTGCTCCATCATGTTAAAAGTTTTAGTTTTTCTGAAATTTATTTTCATCCGAAATTCCCTCAATCTATCATCCTATACAGAAGCTGTTCCTTTCAGAACCGTATTCATCAGCTTTCCGAGCTAGAAAATGCTAAGTACTCTAAATGAGAAAATGTATGTTGCAGATAACACCAGTCCAATTTTCTGCCTAGATTGAGGCTGCAAAGTTTAAAGTGAGAAAAGCTACGGATTGACATGATCTAGGCAAAAAGAAGATCGCTATCAGAACCAACACACGTTTTCCTTCAGCACTCCAACTGGAAGAGGGTTTGGGACGAGAAAAAAGAACAAATTTTGGTTCGAATCGGGTAAGTAAAGATTTCATCCGCCAATTTGTGTGGGATGAAACTTAATGGTTTTTTTTTTAATTCGGGAACATAAGTCTTAACTTTTCGAGTACAGACTTTTAATTGCACTTCAAATGACCCTACGAATGAAGAAAATTAGCAGACAAGAAAAACCATTATCTTCTGCAAAATGAAAAAAGAATTCTGAAAGTTTCTGACACTTAATGGTCCTCTCTGACGATATAGAAACGTCTTTATTCATGGCGAGATTGAGACTAAAAAGTCTCCTTTAACATCTAACCTTATGTCATTTTAAAAGCGGATAAAGAAAGAAAAAAAATAGCAATAAAAATAGAAAAGGAAGAAGCTACAGTGGAGTTTAAAAAAATATAAGCCATTGATCAAGTTAGAAAGAAGTAAATATGGAAATAGAAAATTATTTAGAGTTTGAACAAACGAAAGTAAACCGAAAAGAGTAACTACGGGAAATTAATAACAAAGGAAAAGAAAGGACTAAATTAAGGTGAGAAAAGGAAGTGAGAGATAAAACTGATAATATAGAAAAGTATTAATTAGCAATCGTGACCAACGGATCAGAATTAAATCTGACGTTGATAAACGGTAAAGGAAATTTAGTGGCCGAAATTGAAAACATATAGAAAGAGTACGGAAATCAATGAAATACTATCTGACACAAACAACTGGATTTGTTTAAACTCATTTAATAATGATCACACTACAAAGGAGGTTCGCGGAGGTTGTGCGTTCGCCTTTGGTGAAAGGAGGCCCTGATTCGATCCCCAGTTTTCCATAAGTACGAAATTACCTTAGCTGTTGAAGCGCTTCTAAAATACTACCATTACCTGATAACACTGAAAATTGCTAAAATATGACGCTATCAAATAAGTTTAAATGGAAATTAACAGAAATCTGATCTGAATTTAGACATCATCGCGCGAAAAAAATGAAATATCAAACTTCTCAAGGTGAAACGGACATGAAATAAGTCTGACGGGACCGGGACTCGAGCTCGGGTCTCCAAACTGCCGGTTGGTTGCTCTATCCATTGAGCTTTCCCACCAGAACACTTCTCTACGCCGTTTGGGAGAATTTGTACGCAAAGGGCGCGTGAGTTAAGCGGCATCGTTCACAGCCACGGCCTCATTGAGGCACCGACCATACAAAGTGATGGAAAGGAGATCCCCCGTAAGGATAACACACAAGGAAAAGGGTTTCGATGACTTGACACGATAATAGGAGCACGCATTATCTTGCCAAGTCGCCTAAACCCTTTTCCTTGTGAAATATCAAACAACAGAATGCTCGTACGTTAATCCACGTAAGTCATTTTCTCCAAAGGAATGTTATTAGATACAAAAAGGAGCTGAACCAACCAATTACTTTTCCTGGATTAAGGTTTTACATGAGCCCAGCTTAAAGTGGTGCGTATAAATGTATGAAAGAAAATAGTATCATTTATTAGAAAACTTCATTATTACTATGGAATAAGAATTATTACGATGTGATAAGAATGTGAGTGTGAGTGATACAAAGAAAGAGCAACTCCGAGAAACATCGATTGAATGCGATGAATGAGATCCTGAAGAGCAGATATGCGCATAGACTGAAGAATAAAATGAAATTTAGGAAAAGAAGGATGTTGTAACATTGCAAGTTTTAATGGTCTGTTATTAAAATAGACATTTAAATACTCTTGTACGTGCAACCAGAGTTACGCTTGGTCAGTTCAAGAGATCCCGCTCAGGAGATACCTGCATTCTAAGAAGAACCCGATATGTATTTTAATAATTAAGCTATCGTCTAAAGGAGTAAAAGAATTCCTCAACCCCTGAAATCTCCTGAATACCACGGGGTTCTTTAGATTGACCCGGCGTGACTCTGGTTGCACCTGCCAACTGCGGAATGAGTTTTTAAATTTCTAGATGGATGTGTCTGAAGAAAAAGATGTATTTAAAAATAAAAAATTAAGGAGTATTATTGTGAATACATTAAACAAAACGAGTGCGTAACACCTGGGAATAACCTGAGTCAATCGTATTTATGTTAGGCTTAATATCTTAAGAGTTTGATGGTAACGCAATTTTTTTGCAACAATTACCCGAGAAATGTCTCTCGAAAAACGTTAAAAAAGTCCGTTATGAAGTTTAATTTTAAGAAAGATCTGATGTTTTCCCGGTGAATCGTTCTCAAGAAATCTTCTCGGGTTATCAACCGGGTAACTTCGTTGGTTAATACCGACGTTTCGGCAACAACCTCTGTTGATAACCCGAGTTCTCAACTCTGTTGATAACAACTCTGTTCATAACAACCTCGGTTGATAACCCGAGAAGATTTCTTGCAAAATTTAATCTTCTTCGAATTCAGGATCTGCAGCCAGAAAAAAGGAAAAGCCAACGGCTTTTTTCGCGACGCTGATAGGGATACGTAAATGACCTCAGATTAGCTCCACTATGAGAAGTGCTGGGAGGAAAAAGAAGAAATGCATATCGAGCGAAAGAATGGGATATAATGAGAGCGAGGCGCGCTCCCTAGCCAGGTGGTAACAATATGATCGTTACGGACGTGCTGCCCTCTAAACGAAAGCGTTCCAACGTCATTGTGGCTTTTCGGACACACTAAAGGTCAAGAGTTACCCAACGGGGAAGCAAATATCATTCCATAATTTTACTCGAGCTGGCCGTTACTACGTGACAAAACAGTAAAATGTTTCTATGTTTGTGCTAAATAGAGCGCGGACTTTAACTTGCGTGGCTACATCTAAGAGAGAAGATAACGAAATTGCTAAAATAGTCCTTCTGAGGTATTGCGCTAGATAGTTTTCTATGAAGAGCAGAGGTGCACAGCTTCAATCCAAGGAGATGTTTTAAAAGCTTGCAAGCCGCATTAAGAAAAGTTTTTGTAAACGTAGAAATAACTACTTTAATCATTATGTATTATATAATTTATTACGGCAACAGATGAAAGAAGTATTTGAGAAATTAATTTTGAATTCAATTAACTGAAAAAATCATTTTTTATCGTTTAGTTGCAAAATAAAATTTTAAAATTAATAGAAAAACTGAATATTCCTTGTAGTATATTCACTGTAGCATCCTTATTGAAAACATCAGTGGTATTAAAATTGACTTTAGAAAACGATATTATAGCAATCATATTTTTAAATAATTTTAAAATTTAGATGACCGATCACGGGCCGCATAATTGATGATTGAAGGCCGCATGTGGCCCGTGAGCCGTGGGTGATGCACCACTTGCCAAGAGTTGGGCCTTATTTCTACTGCCAGTGAAGAGTAAGAGAAAATCGATTCTAAAAAGAGTGCATCTTAACTTCAACTAGTAGAATTATGAAATGTGGACAAGTTCATTACAGAAACAATATAACCAGCATTAAAGTGATTAATTGCAAATGACGAAAATATTGACCTTTATAAGCAAATATAAATGTTTAAACTATAGATGTATCTGAGCAATCAAGAACGTGCACACTTTTTTTAAAAATCACTGAAGTTACTCTTAGAAAGTCAAATATAAAGTATTCCTTCAAAAGCACTGTAAATTACATAACAATCACCAGAAATAATTAAACTCATTTCTGCTAAGATACATCCATGTGTAACATATTTTGAACTGAATTTAAGCGATTACATTATCGTAAAATTTATATTCTCGGTTTTTTAATGATACTTTGATTATATCAAAAATACGAGATACTGATATTATTTAGCCACTCGATAGATTGCTACTCCTTTAGGTTAAGTAATTATCACCGTCGTATCTAATATCGCATAAAAAGTAATTGCCTCGTATGCATTAATTAACTGCCAGCCGTAAGATTCCTTCTCTGAAATATTAACTTTCATCTTAGTCGAAACTGAACATATTCGGGAAATGAAGAGGGAAAGCGACGTTCAATTTACAATTTACTGATTATTTTCAACTATACAAGCTATGCAACGTGCAGTATGGTTTATTCAAAATTTCTGTCTCAATTTACCTCTAGTTATAGAACTTCCGTCGAAAAGTACTAATCAACCAATTCTATTTACATAGATAAGGTTTTTCAACCTTTTAGAATCCGCGAGTAGTTTGCATTGCTTTTTTATGTGTTCCAAAACCAGTTAGGAAAACGACGCACTTACAAGTAGTTAACCTTAAACTTCTACAGTATTTATCCATTGTAAATATGGAAAAAATAGTATCGGAAAAAGGACTGCATGTACGTACTCAACTATGAATGCCGCAATTTGTAGACTTGGAAGTAGCAAGTAGTTCGCTGCATTCCCGAGTGGCTTACCGGAGCAGCTATTTGAAATATCTGACGTTGCCTGTCAAAAAATTAAATCTATTTCTAAAGTGAAATGTACTACTTACGCCAAAATGTAGACTCAAAGAAAGATTTTCTTTTCTAAGAGTAAAACAAACAGATGCACAAACAAATCCACATATTAAATAGTAAATATCACGTAAATGAGACATTAAAAACTAGAGTGCAACGCTTAGATAATTCTTGTGTAAGATTTCGATATAAGAGAAACCGAACATATTAATCCATATTGAAGTAGTTAGATTGGATGAGGACTCATTTAAGAAAAAAATACATTTTGTGTGCATTTACTTACTCTATGCTTAAAAAATGAAAGACTCACCTATCTACTTGACAACTTTTAATGTAGACCGTCACTCAGCTACCGCCCGAACGCAAGGACTCCTGATAATAACTTTTACTATCCCTCCCACAAAACTACCGCATTCCAAAAATCTTTTATTGTTTCTGAACAGAAACATAGCACTATGAATCTTTGGAATTCCCTACCCATTATTCTAAGAAATGCACCTAGTTTACACCAATTTAAATATTTATATCATGAGTATCTTCGGAAATTGTAATACATTTGTATATTGTGATATAAAATATATTATATAATCCTAAATTATATCCTAAAATTATTATTTTTTCACTGCGACAAAGTATAAGAATACGTTTGACATTTTGTATATGTTTTGATTTTGTCCTTTGGTGACTTTCTGCCACAAGAAATTAATAAATAATATTTTTTATCATT
>KZ308300.1:54106-68967 GCA_000376725.2 Ladona fulva | reverse complement strand
TGAAATGTGGACAAGTTCATTACAGAAACAATATAACCAGCATTAAAGTGATTAATTGCAAATGACGAAAATATTGACCTTTATAAGCAAATATAAATGTTTAAATTATAGATGTATCTGAGCAATCAAGAACGTGCACACTTTTTTAAAAATCACTGAAGTTACTCTTAGAAAGTCAAATATAAAGTATTCCTTCAAAAGCACTGTAAATTACATAACAATCACCAGAAATAATTAAACTCATTTCTGCTAAGATACATCCATGTGTAACATATTTTGAACTGAATTTAAGCGATTACATTATCGTAAAATTTATATTCTCGGTTTTTTAATGATACTTTGATTATATCAAAAATACGAGATACTGATATTATTTAGCCACTCGATAGATTGCTACTCCTTTAGGTTAAGTAATTATCACCGTCGTATCTAATATCGCATAAAAAGTAATTGCCTCGTATGCATTAATTAACTGCCAGCCGTAAGATTCCTTCTCTGAAATATTAACTTTCATCTTAGTCGAAACTGAACATATTCGGGAAATGAAGAGGGAAAGCGACGTTCAATTTACAATTTACTGATTATTTTCAACTATACAAGCTATGCAACGTGCAGTATGGTTTATTCAAAATTTCTGTCTCAATTTACCTCTAGTTATAGAACTTCCGTCGAAAAGTACTAATCAACCAATTCTATTTACATAGATAAGGTTTTTCAACCTTTTAGAATCCGCGAGTAGTTTGCATTGCTTTTTTATGTGTTCCAAAACCAGTTAGGAAAACGACGCACTTACAAGTAGTTAACCTTAAACTTCTACAGTATTTATCCATTGTAAATATGGAAAAAATAGTATCGGAAAAAGGACTGCATGTACGTACTCAACTATGAATGCCGCAATTTGTAGACTTGGAAGTAGCAAGTAGTTCGCTGCATTCCCGAGTGGCTTACCGGAGCAGCTATTTGAAATATCTGACGTTGCCTGTCAAAAAATTAAATCTATTTCTAAAGTGAAATGTACTACTTACGCCAAAATGTAGACTCAAAGAAAGATTTTCTTTTCTAAGAGTAAAACAAACAGATGCACAAACAAATCCACATATTAAATAGTAAATATCACGTAAATGAGACATTAAAAACTAGAGTGCAACGCTTAGATAATTCTTGTGTAAGATTTCGATATAAGAGAAACCGAACATATTAATCCATATTGAAGTAGTTAGATTGGATGAGGACTCATTTAAGAAAAAAATACATTTTGTGTGCATTTACTTACTCTATGCTTAAAAAATGAAAGACTCACCTATCTACTTGACAACTTTTAATGTAGACCGTCACTCAGCTACCGCCCGAACGCAAGGACTCCTGATAATAACTTTTACTATCCCTCCCACAAAACTACCGCATTCCAAAAATCTTTTATTGTTTCTGAACAGAAACATAGCACTATGAATCTTTGGAATTCCCTACCCATTATTCTAAGAAATGCACCTAGTTTACACCAATTTAAATATTTATATCATGAGTATCTTCGGAAATTGTAATACANACCACAACACCTCGCCTGATTCTGTGAAGTTTATTATTATTATTATTATTAAATGAGTCAAAATATTCATAGCTTTAAAAAACGTAGAATGGAAAAATAATGACATTTGGATGGAGATAGAGCAATTTCCCGTTCCTCCATAGACGGGAAGCTCTTACAAATATTAATAAATCTCCTCACGCTGAGATATAATCTTGAACAATTAAAGTGTTCTACATAGGGTCTTTTACATCTGAAAATCGATGAAACTTCCACCGACACATTAGCTCGAGTCGCTAAACAGTGCGGAAGCCATTTGTTGTCGCTAGGTACAAGGTGTCATGGCTACGCTACAAGGTGTCATGGCTGCTTAGTGAAGGTGAGAAACTGCTCATGAAACATGCCCTAATCCTTAGGGATAAAGGGGTTCGTCGAATTCTTCGAATTTTTATTCCTGCTAAATAAAACATTTAAAATGTATTGTAAACATCTTTTGATGTGTTGATTACTTGGATGATGTCAACGTTACTTTTTTCGTGGTATCTTTTGTTTCCCTTTTCGTTTTATTTCGCAACTATGAAAAACTTTCAGTAAAGAAATCTTGGCGCCGAAGTAAACCAAGCGCTGAATCGGGTCAATACAGGAACACCTTCTAAGTGTGTGAAAAAGCAGCGAAATAGCGAAATGAATTAGGAAGAAAGAGAGACAATGTAAATTACGATTATAAATATATATGACAACGAATATTTTTTTATATGTATTATTTATGTTAACTGAGTTTATGTCTATGAGCTTTTGTAGGTTTTATAATGGTGTAGGCAGCGGCAGAAGAAGTAGAAAGCACACCAAAAAGACCAAAGGATGAGAAGTTCAGCGACAGAACCAGGACAATGATGAAACAGCGAAAGCAACTGAAGCACTCAGACTTGCCAAAGGAAAATATCGAATATGTCGAGCTATGCAAGTCTATCAGAGTGGCGATGAAGGAAGATGTAAGGAATTTTAACGAAAGAATTGTACAAGAAGCTATAGAGAACAACAAGAGTATGAAGAGGGTCAGACGACGCCTAGCAATGGGAAAGAAACAAATCTTGGTCGTCCAGAAAGAAGATGGCACAACAACTTCCAATAGACAAGCAATACTGAGGACAGTAACCGAATACTTCACCAACTTATACAAGAAGACAGAAAATGTTGAAGAGGAAAACCAAGAAGAAACACAAAACTCAGAAAATCCCCCCTCTATTCTCCCAGAAGAAGTAACAGAGGCCATCAAGAAGATGAAGAATGGAAAGGCAGGAGGAGCTGATGGAGTTTTAGCAGAATATCTGAAACTTGGTGTTACAGAAATTTCTCCTGTCCTAGCGCAGTTATTCACTAATTGCCTTAGACAAGGGAGAATTCCGAAGGAATGGAACCATGCAAAGATTGTCCTTTTGCACAAGAAAGGAAGCAAGGAAGATTTGAAGAACTACCGCCCCATCAGCCTCCTTACCGTTATTTACAAAACGTTCATGAGAGTAATAGCTGCACGTCTTAAGACGTCCCTGGCAGCTGCCCAGCCAAGAGAACAAGCTGGATTTCGCAAGGGATTCAGCACTATGGACCACATCCACACGCTGCAAGAAATTATCAGCAAAATGAACGAATACGAGATGCCACTAGTACTCTGCTTCGTGGATTATGCCCAGGCCTTTGACTCGGTAAGTACCTCCTCCACACTGGAGGCACTGGGGAAACAAGGGATAGATACAAAGTACATCCAACTTCTACGCAGCATCTACAAGGACGCCACAGCCTCTGTAATGCTGCATGAAGAAACAGAGGAATTCCGGATTGAGAAGGGAGTGAGACAAGGCGACTGCCTTTCACCAATTCTTTTTACAGCCGTTCTGGAAGAAGTCTTTAAAACCTTAGACTGGGAGGAAAGAGGCCTACGGATCAATGGAGAGCACATCAGTCATTTGCGTTTCGCAGATGATATAGTACTCTTCGCAACCAACGGTGAAGATCTAGCATCAAGACTTCAAGAACTGAACGCGGCTGGGCAGAAAATAGGACTCAGGATAAACTTATCGAAAACTAAGGTAATGTATAATTCTTTTGCAGCACAAGTACCAATCCTACTACAAGAGGTACCCATTGATGTTTGTTCAGAGTACACTTACCTGGGACAACTGGTTACGACAGGAGAGAAAAACAGGATTAATGAAGTGAATCGAAGAATGAAACTAGGCTGGAGTGCCTTCGGAAGAAACGCCCATATTCTGAAGTCGAAAATGCCAATGGTCTTGAAGAGAAAGGTCTTCAACCAATGCATTCTACCAGTTTTGACATATGGAAGTGAGACTTGGGTGTTAAATGCAGCAATAACCCAGCGACTTCAGACTACACAAAAAAGTATGGAACGATGTATGCTTGGAATCACAAGAAGAGACATGAAACGCAACAATTGGGTTAAGAAGATAACAGGAGTGACAGACATCATAGATAAGGTAAGATCACTGAAATGGATGTGGGCAGGCCATGTTGCGAGAATAAACGACAACCGATGGACATCAGCAGATATGAACTGGATACCAAGAGATGTGAAGAGACCAAGAAGAAGACCAAGGGACCGATGGAACAGAGACATCATTCAGTATTTAGGGGTAACATGCCAACGAGAGGCTCAGAATAGAGAGAATTGGAAAGTACTTGGGGAGACCTACATCCGACGTCGGATTGAAAATGGCTGATGTGATATATATATACATACTTATATATGAGAAGTGGATTGAAATAATCTGGCTATGGTATCTCTCTAAAATATTACCGCTGACATACATATTATCTTACGAATAGCATAACGTGTGTGAAAAAAGCATAAGAGGCTTCCTAATACGATGATTATTATAACATAGGAAGGACAAGGAAACACATAATGGAATACAACCAAAACTAGGACATGAGGAAATGATTCTCAAAACCCCCCTCAGAATTTGCTTCCCAAATTCTGTGGATCAGAAAGCAACGACAGAATTAGATCTGAAAACTGCGAATGATGGAAAAGAGCCAAGGATTGGTAATGGAATCTAAATGGAAATGTCGTGGGATGGCGTAAAAGTAGAGGAAATAAATTTATGGAATACAAGACAATGCGAATAATACTGGAATAGGAAACTCGTAAGAGAACTGAAATTGAAAGTTTTTTTTCTGTTAAGTTATCATCCAACGCTGGTTGGGCCTCAACGCTTTCACCATTAGCTACTATTCAATAGCTAGTTTTCCAAATATATTTAAAAAAGGCTTATCAAAAGCTCGTCTTTGAAAAGATAATGAGACTCACTAAGCTATATGAGGAGTGATGTAGTTAGTCCCTGCTTAAATTTGATAGAATGCAATTTTGAAATAAAACAACTGAAATCATGATTGTTAACAGTCAGTAAAGTATAGTAGTATAATATATTAATGAACAAAATTGACTTTGAAATAAAATTAAAGTATAAGAAAAAATACATTCCAAATAAATCCCAATATAAACCAACTTCCTAATCCATGAATTTCATAACGGCTGAAAATTTTAACTCCATTTCATTCTTAAAAGAACACGAAGATTTAATGTTTTACCAAACATTAAATAATTTCTAAAACTAAAATTTGGCCAAAGAATTTTGTTTTACCCAAGAAATGAATAATAAATAAATAACGTCTTTATTTTGAGCGAAATTGAGACTTTGGAATCTTCTCTTTCATTCAAGAAACGGAAATGTCTCCAGAAATATGCTATCAAAGAATATGAAATATCACATTTCTCGATAAAAATTCTCGATTTGTTGTTTTGCAGTAACTACGAGTATAGGGAGATGAATTCATCCACATGACTTATGTAGTAATGAAATAATATTCTCTAATGAAACCAAAATCAATAAAAAGGGAAACTATTTTTGTAGCACAGCGGGGAAATTCCGCTTTTTTGAAAAATCGTTACATTTTTCACAGTTCCTCTATAGGTAGAGTAATTGTAAGTCATTAAAGTTATTTCGACGACTCTTAAATTTTAGTTATTCCCTTATCTTACTTTACTCTGTTCGCATTATGGTGACCCCGTTTCTTCCAATACTAAAAACGGAATTTTCAGAATTAGAGCATTACAGCATATTTTTCAAGTAAAGCAAGACTGAGCTGAATTAACTGCCAACCTCTACAAAATCTTGACGAGTTTTAATTCAAAAAATGCTTAAAGGAGAGAAGGCATTCCGAGCGATAATGCTCGTGCTCTATGAATTCGCTACCATTCAAATTTTCACGAAGCTATTTTCGCCCCAAGAGGATTAATGGAATACAGAAATATTCCCAAAAAAGAAAGGGATTATTGGCTTCGGTTTTTCGGCTTTCATTTCCTCTCGCTCGAACGCACGAAAAAATTAATATTTCCGTGTTCTGTTGCTCCCGAAATAATCCCCCGAGGAGAAAGAGGCGATTTCGTGTTCAAAAGAACCCTAATCCTCCCTCAGAACTTGTAAGAATTCCCTCAGATGTTGGCCGACGAAGGTACGGTTTCAATATTTCCAAGTGGTGGGACAATGCAGCTCAAACCTCTGGAAAGGAGAATTAAAGCTCTCCCGGAAAAGTGAAGCATTTCAACGTTTTATTCAAGATAACTTCAGGGAAATAGCGACTACACTCGATGTTAATTACAGTCATTCACCAAAACGGGGCGTTTTGTTCCTTGAGGTACTCAATGCACGACTCTGTTCCCTTACCATTGACAAATAAAATTCCTTGAATTGGGAAAAATATAGAATGTCGAGACAATGCTTCGTTGAAGTGTCATAGATGATTTCGTATTGCGATGTAATATACGATTTTATACTGTATAAGTCAAACAAGATAAAATAAAGATTAATTACTGTGCAAAGTAAGGATAGCAATGTTAAGCTGTATTTAATTTGCGGAAAAACAGTTTAAAATGAACAGAACAGAAAGATGCATAAGAAGGAAAAGAAAACTGGGTCGATAATAATTCGCATAATATTCATGAAGCCCCTCTAAAAATCACAAAATTATGTTACTATAGTGGTAGTGCTGATATCATAGATCCATTATCCGCCTACCCGTATTCATTTTTCAAAATTGGAGTCACTGTTAAAATCACGATGATTTTTAGTTTTGAAATTACTGAAAAAGCAATTACTATAGACAGAAGGGGATAGAATTATTAAATATATGTCAATAGATGGAATATTTAATATGAAATTTAAAAGTTTCACTTGGATACATTTTAACATTATACAAAAAGGAAATGGGTTGATCAGAAACTATTGGCGGTGCTTAATCAAATTGACTTTCCATTCTATGTACATACATTTTAGAGAAATTTCTTAACCCAAACGAGGTTTTAAAGCTGTGAATGTAGGTAAATCACACGAACTGCATAATGTTCAACGAAATCGAGTACATAACTTTTCCCAATTCTAATAATATTCTTAGGATGGTTACAATTTATGAAAAAATTAGGTTATGATTAAGAAGCATATTCAGTTATAATAGAGCTATAATTAAATTTACGTTGTGTTTCATCATGCTTGACGAGGGCGATTATCAAACCTGAATTGTATTGTTACCGAGCTCAATTTGTTATCCTATAGGAATATACATGGAATTTAAAGAAGAATTAACGGTTTTCTAACTAAATTTATGGCTAAAAATTGAACAGTACAAAATTTTATGAATTTTGATTTCATAGTTATAATTGACAAAATATTTTATTAATACATTTAACTATGAAAAAATTATTACAAATTCATCCAGTATCAATTAAAGCACCTACTGGTATTTCTGGCATGTGAGAACCGGATATATGTAGTAACAGATATATATTTTAAAATTAGTTAAGCGACATCTCAATCGACGGGGGAGTTTACCAGAAACAAATTAAAGTTGATACATAAATACGTCATTACACATTTTCTGTAATCGTATTGCTTATTCTCCTTGCTAATGTACTCTCAAGTTTGATAAAATCGACCCGAAGAGACTTATTTGCCGAAAGAGAATCTCCGAATCAAAATTAAATTCTTTACCTTTAAATTCATATAAAACTTAAGAACGATACGGTAGTAAACAGGGGAGAGTTGGGAACAGTTTGCATAATATTTTTTCGATTATTCATCCAGCCTTTGGTTCCACTTAACAGACTTTATTTAAAGAGGAAGCCTTATGAAACCAGCCTCTCACGTCTCGACACCTTTTCTTCCTCCGCCACATACTTCAGCATCCTAATCCCTACAGCACCGCTCTCTTTTCCTCTAAAATTATCCGTTTCATTACTTACATCACCACAACTTCCTCTCGCCTAAAGAGAAAACAAAAAATTATATTTATAAAGGGAACCTCGGAATTCTTCGTTGTAACCATCCATCCATTTTCCTCTTCCTTAAATGGATTCCCTCTCTCATTATTTTAGGAATCTACCTCTCTCCCTCCGCATTCCCTTCACTTAATTCAACTAAAAGGAGGGATTCTTTCCGTATACCGCTAACTTGTTTCAGTCTTATAAACGGAGCATATTTTGTTTCCAAATATGTATTCCTAAAATACGAATTTAAAGCATGAAAAAAAGGAATTTGGACAGAGTCCGTTTTTGGCATTATTTAATCGGTCCGTAGGCAGTATTCGGCTTGAACAACAATAAGCTCTTCTCAAAATCTAATTTTAAAATATATTCCCGTGTTATATTACTTGGGCATTTTGCGCAGATTCATTTTAAATATCTCAATCACTTTTGAATAACAACATTTTCCTTTATCGTGAACTCCATAAAGTATTAACTTCCTTTCCAGCTCCTAACTAAAAATGTACCATTTGTTTGCATAAATATGCATAGGTATATATAGCTAACATATGAAATTACAATCTCAAACAGCGGGAAATAAACTGCCTGGAGCCAAATGTTCCAGGACTTTGCTATAATTTCTTTAGATAAGATAACCGTCTCAGGAATTTTATTTCTCTGCCTCACAATGCTATTCGAACATTCGGAATACATGGCCAAATAATACAGTAAGATACGAAATTGCTAGTATCTATTGAAAATTCTGCAGCAGAAATGTAAGAAATAAAAATTAAGTAAATAGATCAAGGTTAAAAGGAACAGAATTCCAACTACTGCACGAGTGATTCCATAAACTCCTTAAATATAAATTAAAAATACCGAAAAACAATAAACAGAAGGTTAAAAGAAAACGTATATTCACCATTATATTGTATATTGTATTATATTGTACGTATATTCACCAAATATTCAATAATTTTGCATTAGATGTAGATAATATCACACTATGTTCCTTTGTTTTAGCGACTTGATGCTTGATGAACGATAGTTTAATCTATCATAGCTCACAATTCGATCTAGGGCACACTTGAAGAGAAATTGCTGCAGAAGTACTTCATGAAAAATTAGATTTAGTTACATTGGCAGTAAATATTCATCATACTGCTTCATTGACTGATTAATAATTCCGGTCTAGTATAGTTATGGAATCTTTCAAAATCTCTTTCCAAACCCAGCGTCCCGTACCTTAAACCCTCCAAGACAAAAGTCAACTAGAAATGACGTCAAGGTCCGGTAAAAACGTCCGGTTAACGGTTCCGGGAAACTAGCATTTCAGCAAAAATTAAGGGAAAATTAAACAAATAAGGTGCAGCTCATGTTTATTCTATCTCTGCATTGACGACCGTTTATTTCTGAAATAAAAGAAATCGTTGAAACCGCATCGAAAATGAAGCGCGGTCCCAACATAAAGGTGGGATTAGGATAACGTTGGATAAGAAGTAAATTTTAACTAAGCAAAACAAGAATTTTTGGTGCAGCTTCACATTAACTGATTTAAGGCCTCCATGAGTCTACCATTTGCCATTTCTGAAGAGCACTTAGCCGAAATGCCGCTTTGGGCCTCATCCCTATGCCAACGAGGAGTGGGAATGAAGCTTACAAGACAAGATGAGGAATGAGGAAAGTAGCAATAGCATTGTTAAAAGCGCTTCGACAGCGTAGGTCATTTCGCACATGGGCTTTCACCGGGGATCGAACCCGGGACCGTTTTCACCGAAGTCGAAAGCGTTGCCCACTTGGCTATCCGGGAGCCCAGTGAGGAAAGATTTCTTCGCTTTCCTTTTATGAATCAGAACTATATGAATGCGATTTTCTATTGACGCCAAAAATTAAAAATTTAATTCTCCAATTCCGTATTCTCTCTCATCCTATATCCTTCCTCAATTTCTTCTCTTCCTTTTGTCACGCCCGTTCTCTTCCTCCAGCTCCAACTAACCAATTCCCCTCTATCGCACTCCTCACCGCTGAGTCGACTTCCCACCAATCAATACTCGCTCTCCCTCCACTCTTTAAGTCCTCTCCTAAATCCTTCCCTCTCTTCAGTCTTCCCCTTTTTCATCATCTTCCCATTCCCCGCTTCCACGTCTCTCCTGAGTCTGCGCCTTCCAACAGATTCTCTTTTTCCCGATCTATCTTCTAATCGCACCTAGTCCCCCGCCGTGATTTTCCTCATCCACTCCTCGTGCCCATGCAGCGCCTCCTAATCTCTATTACCCTCCTAAAATAGTCTCTCCAGCGTGATGGATACATCTACTCAGCGCTAACGATAGATAGATAAGCTTCGTTCTGATTCAGCAGAGCGTGAAAATTATTTCCCATCCAGAAAGGATAGGAGCAATCTTTTTTTCAAGCAGCATTTCTGCTTTTATTCGCCACCGGAATTTTTACATTCGATTGTATTGTTATCTTGTTCCACCGAGAACGTAAGAAAACTTTATCGACATTCGTAATTGATGTTTACTTTCCTCCAGTTCCCAATTCTGGAGATGAATCTCACTTTTCACATTTCACAGATTATTTGGTACTTAACAACTGAGATCCCGTCTACTATGTCCACTGCATTTAACATCCGGAGAGTTTTCATATTGTTCCACCGTGAGGCCGCACGTAATTCCCTTCTTGATGTCCTTTGCTTTACTTCCTAACGACTTATCCTGCCCTTTAAATCATCCTTTGCCTTTTTCTTCCCCTCTATCTTTTCCCTTGCATCTTCCTTCCCTTTCAGTGCCTTTCTTCAGTTCCTCTCTTAATTTTTGATCCAACCATTTGCTCTGCTGCCGTTTTATTACTAAAATTAAGGCCTCTTCTTTCACCGCCTCCAGCACTTCCGTATTAGCTTTTCTATCCCGGATAACCAAGCGGTCAGCGCGTTGCCCTTTGGTAAGAGAGATTCCGGGATCGATTCCCGTTGGGACCCCATACGTGCGAATTTATCTCGGCTACCGAAACACTTTTAACGGCACTTCTATCCATCAAACTTGCTTTTTCCGTTCTACCCAACACTCACAACTCGAAGGCCTCCAATCATTTGAATTCCTCTTTCCTTAAGGTCCACGTTTCACATCGATACAGCAAAACACCCATCACCAAGAATTTTACCAACCTAATTCTAATTCTCTTGTCATGGACTATTGTCTCCATTTCTCTTCGCTTCACGAAGTCTTCCTTGGTTATAGTTAGTCTTCTTTTAACCTCATCTTTCTACCTTCCATCACAAAAAAAATATTACCCAAGTAGGAGACTTGCTCTGGTATTTTCAGCTGTGCCAATAACTTGAACTATATTTACATTAACGCTTATTTCTTTTTTAACTCCGTCTTTGAGGAGGAGGCGGGTCATCATAAAGAGAAGTAAGCACCCTAACAGGCAATGGTCGAAGAAAATTCTAATAATTTCTACGAAAATGTTACTCAGCAGAGTTTTAAGCGATTATATTCAAGAAATAAATCAAAAATTATTTTTATGACGAGAGTAAGAATAGTAAACAGAAGATTGGCAGGAGTTAATAATTAGTTTATAAACCAATAATAACATTTTCCAGTCTAAATTATCCGATCCAAACGATGATTATATTTAAATTGGAAAAAATCTTATGATTTTTTTTGTTCTTGTAAAATCAAACGTCCTGAAGAAATAGCATAGGTCAGTAGATTAGAGAAGCCACCCAGCAAGTGAAGATTCGGGTTCGAGTCCCGGTCCTGTCATTCTTATTTCATATCCGTTTATCCTTGGGTCCTGAGAAATTTTCACTAAAAATGCCTAACATATGGAAAATACATCAAATAATTTGATAAATCCATAACAAAACCAGTAATATGAAAGATTTCAGGGCCAAACTGTCACGAGGACCCCATTTGAAAAAGATAATAAGAGGACCATCATATAAAATCCACCGAACTGCTAGTTACTTTGTGGTAATCCATACCAGGAAGAGTCACTTGAAGATGTTGCTTAAGCAATGAAACATTTCGTGTGTCTATTAGTGTGTGTGTAATATGCAAAGTTGTTATTAAACACGGAATTAGTTTCCTAGTGAAAAGTTGTTCCTGTTTTTTCTTCCAAGAGGACCATCATCTAATATCTTTCCATAGAGAATTTTTTCAATTATTTATTGAAATCAAACCTCTACTTCAATATCTAAAATGTAGCTAGTAATAAATAAAAAAACATCTGAATGATAAAGTAAGCACCACATATAAATTAACTGATACTTTCGAAAGATCTGAGGTATCTGAAATTCAAATTTTAAGCCAAATTCCCAAGGACCTTGACCCCATCTACAAAGTCCGACTAGATTGTTAGTTAATAAAAAGCTTTCCCGCAATATTATTTCAAAAACACATTTATCAATAAGTGCAGAAATTGTCGAAGGCTTTAATTGAAATTTTTTCTAAAAATTAGATCGATTGAAAATAACAAACAATGACAAAAACAAAGTGAAATTTCCTCATATGTTCCAAAACAAAAAAAAGACGATTATGTTTTAATTATGCATTTGATGCATTGATCATTGATCCTTTTCAACGTCTTCTTTCCTTTACGTCTACATACACACCCTGCGAATCGCCTTTCGGCGAGTGGTAGGGGGTTCATGTATGATTCAATCCGTTTCTCTAATCAATTACCATCGCGTAGCTTTCTCCAAAATATGAACGTACTATCTCTGAATTTATTGACAAAGTTAAGTCTTGTGTTATATCTTCAAAT
The DNA here is from genome assembly GCA_000376725.2 of Ladona fulva. Taxonomy (NCBI): domain Eukaryota; kingdom Metazoa; phylum Arthropoda; class Insecta; order Odonata; family Libellulidae; genus Ladona; species Ladona fulva. The sequence continues at coordinate 56,359 of KZ308300.1, read as the reverse complement.
ACCACGTTGTCGATAAAGACAATTTAATTTCTTATGGATTCAGCTTTCCGAGGGGAAAAAATGCCTCTTTTCCTGAAACATCGTCCTAAAGAAACGCTTTCGTTATGGTTTCCTTTAACGCAAATCGTTCAGAAAGAAATATAAATTTATTCCTCTCCCTCTATCGCCTTTCTCTTGCAATTCATTCTTCTCTAATGCCTTTTTAGTTATTCTTTTTAAGGCATTCTTAATGCAACACAACTTTCGTCCATTTCTTCCTTCCTTTTCTAGGTGCTACGGTTATAAAATGAAATGTATCCTAAGGAAATTAAAATAAAAACTTCTTCAGTTACATTAATACCACAAAACCTCAAAGTTTTCATTTACATAGAAATTTTTAACTCAAGGACGATTCTTTGCCTGACTGAATTATAAAGCCAAATTCCTTTCGATAACTTGAGCAAGAATTCGAAGAATGAGCTCCGAAAGTTGCACAAGGAAGGGAAAGGGTTCGTATCCTGATAAATGAAACTTAAAGGCGTAATAAATCATCAACGACGAAAATGATGCAGATCCACGATAAGTTTATTTTAGCCAAAGTACTATTCCTCTTTCATAAATTACGTCTTCTAATAAAAAGAGAGTCCAGAAGTCCAGAATAAATGGGCCTTCTCTTTGAATTTTCAAGGTCTTAAGCCAAAAATAGTCTTCAAAAGCAGATTAATTTAAAAGATTTCTCTTAGTTATTCATCCCCCCTGAATGGCATATAAAGTTGGAACTAATTAAATCCTTTAAAAAAGTTGTAACAATACAATACAGCAGCTCTCAACACTCAGAGGATCTCATCCTTCGCGACCCCAAGTCCTAAAGTCCACCTCCTAAAGACAGTCAATTCTCAAAGTGTGAAAAGCTTGTTCTTTATTTTACGTAATTCAATATTTTGGGAATGCTTAATGTTATAGATGTACAAGATGAATTGCCCGTTGATTCTTAAAGGGGAATTATAAATTAAAAGAATAAAAAGTTTGTAGAAAAGATTGTTTAACATTTCACGAGTTAGATTAGTTTTCACGAAGATAAACCGCCAGAAATAACCAATAATAAACAACCTCTGCAGAATGCAAGTTTCTGACGTTTCAAGGTCAAATGGGAACATGGGCATGTATTTATCATTGTGCAGTTGCAAATAATTTCTCTTCCAGGGTGTGCACAAAGTTAAAGAGTGCCTGCATGTAATAAGTTTCTATCTACGAGTAAATCGAGTAGACTGTTTGAACTCATGACTCTCTGAATGATGAGTTATTGGACTGAATTTCCTCTGAAATTAATACTTTGATGACAACCTACCCTGGGTAAAAGTTTAGCAAAGGATTTTGTATTAAACCTTAGCCAAATTATTGTAGTAGGAATATTGATGAAAGTGCTTCATCAATACTTCTACAGCTGCGATCATTTTGCACATACAGGCTCCCACTGGAAAATCGAACCCGCTTTCTGACTGAGACTGCTTTCACCAAAATTGAACATGCAGCCCACTTAGCTATCCAAGAGCCCAGATGAACTTTTTCTTCTAGAGATTTTGATAGACCACAGGTGATTTATTATTCAGAATTTACTTCCATCTCAATATACTAGAGTGAAGAATGCTATAACTAGCACATTCTGTAGTTAAATGTGGATGTTGTAGCCAGAAGACTATCAACACAAATCAGTTACTTAAAAAAAGACTTTGCGTTAATTTCAATTTTACTCTAAATTACTGAGAAGTTTGAACAATAGAGGATCTATGAATGAATACAAAATACTATCCTAGATTTCCAGCCGGCAGCAGTTACCTATTTGCTTCACTACTCATAAAAGCCCTTCATTTAAGACATGCGATAAATACAAGGAATAACACAGTAATAGGATGGTAAAAATGCTATGAATTTCTGCAAATAATAATAACTAATGACTTTGTCCGCTTAGCTTATAACAAATTAAATGCATTAGAATATTTTGTGGAATCTCAGTCTAAGACACATGGGTATGGTTTTACTGATTTTTATAATCATCAAAGCATGTAAGTTAAAAGGATAAATTAAAGCAAGATTAGAAAATGAGATAGAAGCCCTGAGAAATAGTACTTCATGTGATATTCTTTGCTATCATCTCTTAGCAGTAGGAATGCAATATTTCCAGTGAATTGAACTATAAATAAATCAAAAAAGCATAATTTTTGTTGGAGTGAATATTGAGCCCATGCCATAAAATTCAAAATCCTTTAATTTAAT
>KZ308300.1:0-39828 GCA_000376725.2 Ladona fulva | reverse complement strand
TTAGTGTATACCAAAAAATATTGGAGCTTCATTATTTAAAAATATTCTAGTGAACGTCGAAATTATGCACATTGCTGTGTTAAGAACAAAATTGTTATATCTATTTTTGCTTCGTCATACTACTTTTAAATAATAGAACGGCGTGGGAAATTTCCACATGAGGGATGTCTCCATGAATAGCACCTAATTTATGGCATATAGGAAGTAACTTGAACATTATTCGAATAACATCGATTCTGTCGCACCCTCACCCTGAAAGGAAACAATATTGCTATCTTCTGTATTGTACACTGCTCTCAGGTTAAAATTAGAATCGAAAAAAATCTTTTGAGTGTATTAAACTTCTAGGAAATCTAAATAATTGTTTCATTATTGAATATAATTTTAGTAACGCTTTGTAGGATGTTGGTTCATAGATTTCCGCGGTAAACAGTTGATCTTTGCATGGTGTTCCCAGGTTTCCATTTCTTCAGGTCTTTAACCTGTAGAATTCTAATGGAAAGAAACATTTTCAAACTGTTTTAATTTCTCCAACATTGTAACATTGCAATATGAGAGTCTATGCCTTCCCTTCAGTATACTTGAAAGGGAAAGGAAATGTATCATTGATTCTCTCAAAGAGCAACCCTCTAAATTACACCAACCTTTACTAGGTAAAGTAGTTGCAACAAAAGAGTGAAGATTATCACAAATGTATGCTTGAGATCTGAAGGTTAATTAAGGTCCAATGGAGTACCATCTTTGAAATTTCTGTAATGTCACAATAAAGCTCTTGTTGAATGTTGTCAAATTTGCCTCTATTCAAAATTGCTACACAATCATCTGGTTTTAAGAAAAATTCTTAAAATATCATGAGCAAAAAGAATTTTCCATAATGTCTCACCACATTACTGAAACATGGAGATCTCACTCAAGAATAATATTAGCTTTTAACTCCACTTTAGATAATCTACAAATAAATGTCTTTAAGAATGCTTACTTTACTACAAATAATGAAAGGTTATCTTATAAAAATTTAAGGTATTTAAATACCTTTTTGTAATTACGGTTAAGTTCCATAAATTAAATCAACAATGTTATACCTCAAGACCCTTCAAACTTGATAATCACTCCATCTTCCCAAAACCTAAATAGATGCCATAACTATGTCATTAGGCTAATTGGAAAAAACCAGAATTAAACCAATTTTCTATACTTCAGAATAACGTTAATTTTGCAGAATTCAATGGAGCACAACTGTGGATTCATACATTATAAGAAATAAAAATGTGGAATTATTCCTGGGTTCCTGTTTAACCAAGTAGGTAATGCGTACGACTTCGGTGAAAGCTGTCTCAGGTTCAATTCAGTTGGGGCCTATGAGCAAAATGACCAAAGCTGTCAAAGCACTTTCAATGATACTAACACTACTGAATTATTTCCTAAGTACAAATCTTCTCACAACTCTTGAACATTGCGGTTGAATCAGCGATGGCCATTTGGACCAATTAAGAGTCCTACACAACAACCATATCACTTGCCATTTGGTCAAGAAACTGAAAACTCAGATTCTTTTATTTATAAACAATGAACTTATCTAGCATGCTATGCAAGATAAAAGTTTTAATACCAGAGCCAGAGAATGAGTTATTACAAATCTATCTTGAATTCAGGTTTTAGCCAATGAATAAAGATTTTAATACACTAAAGCTAAATAAAATTATTGGGTGACTGATGGTTATAAATGATTGATTTTGATAAATGTTAACTGAAGCGAGTAATAATATGAATCATATTAGTGTTACATTGAATATAAAAGAGATTTTAACCCAACATTATCAATTAAAAAGGAATCAATATTATGCATTATTTAATTTGTCCTCAAGAGTTAAATTTGAAAAAATCAAATTCATTGGAAATTGATTAATCAGGTTGTCCACTATCCAGTCATAAAGAAATTCCCTGAGTTTTCCAGGGAAATATTTTGTTTCCCAGGGTGTTCAACATCCACGAATAAGTATGATTTTGTCCAAATATTAGAGATGTGGTGACAAACAGCTCATAGATTCATTATGTTTAGTTAAGTTCATTATTGTTTATATGATAGAGCTGGCTCTTGACACAGACAAGTATGAAGGTAAAGGAGTATAACTATACTAGAAAATGGAAGCAAATTCTGAAAAAAATATATGGATGTGCGTTTCATTAAAATAATACACCTGAACAATAACTCTAGCAGAGGCATGAATAGCATCATTTCAGTTTCACTGAGAAAGTCCAGCTACAAACTCTAACATCAACTAATGACCAAAACTTTTCAAGTAGAAAATAAGTTAATATCATTCTCTATTCACTGTTTCTCTCACCCAAAGAGAAATTAGATACCCCTGGTAACAGCGGTTCCATACGATCCCAAGTTGCATATTTGCGGTATTGCTAAAACATTATACGTAGAAAAAAGTAGCAGATCTATGTCTTATAACAGGGATGGCGAACCTTTTGAGGCAAGAATGCCATATACTATGAATGTAAAGAACTTACATGTCAATGTGGAGCCAAACCACAGACTAAGATGCTGGTATTATCTACTTTACTTTTCCTGATGATAAAAAGAAGTGAAAAACACCACAACTGGGACAAAATCCTAGGTCTCACAATTGCTGGTCTTATAACCACTAAACTACCATACTGCATGTAGTACAACAACTGTTTTGTCATGTCAATGATGGGACTAAGATGTAGTAGCTGCCATAAATAATTAAATCATGTCATTAATAATTAACAGAACCCACATTTATATACTCTTGAGCTTCATTTTTCAGTGAAGAATAAATAAAACCTATAGTGCAGTCAGATTTCCACATGCAAAGATTTGGGCACATGTGCCATAAGTTCACCACCCTTGGACTAAGATATAGTCATTGACGTAATCATTAATTACCATTACTAATGATCAGAATCCAAACATACTCTGAGACTACGTTTTAAGTGAAGAATACATAACAAAGATAGTGCAGTCAGAGTTCCGTGTGAAAAAATGTCCTCTCGCGTGGCACTTAGGGCATCCATGACATACGTTCACCATCCCTCTCTTATAAGCTTTAAATTGGTCACAATAGCATCATCGAAATGTTTCTTCCTCAGGGAATTTATACCAAACTAATACCCAGCCCATAACAAAATCCATGGAACCATCGTTTGTAAAGAGTGTAAACAGACTTTTTCTAGGTTACCTGCCAAATTCTCTGAGTTTTCCAAGGTTTCCAGATTAGCAGACACCCTGTTAATATAAGGACACTGATGAATTTAATGTGATCTGGCTTTGCTTGGCAAAAAATATTTCATTTGTATGAAAAAACTGCAACCTCTAAAATGATATTTCACCTGCTATCAGTTTCACAAGCAGAAATTTCTGGCCTGGGGAATCAAATGTGCTTGAGAAACTGAATAATCTATAAACGCAGAAATAATTCATCTTTGAGCAGAGAAATTGAAATAATTAGATACTTATGTCATAATATTACAATAGAAGAAAATATGAAAAGAATGAAATTAAGAATATCAAATGTTTGANGTAAAGTGTATAAATGTGAGGAGGAAAGTTTACTCTTCATAAAATGATTTGAAGAAGATATATGATAATGTATACAGCTGTATATTCGAGGAATTACAGGAAGATTCCTGCAGTATGACAAAAGTGGTTATTGATCAAAACAGTGAAGGAGGCGTATGATGGAAGTAAAGCTAGTGCAGGAGTTATAGATTCAAGAAATAAAGGTGTATCAATAAAAAAGGTGTGTTATTCTCTATGGTTATTCAAGATGCATATGGTTAGATAAGTAAGAGAAGCCCATGAGACTCTTTAAGGTTAGAAATTTGTGAAACTTGATTTTGCATGCTGTTGAATGCTGACAATACAGTATTTATACAGGAATCACAAAATAAGGTGCTTATGATCATACATGGCTGCAGTTCCAGAGAGAATACATATTATATGCAGAGAGTACAAAAGTCACCAAAAAATGGCTTTTATGTTTGACAGAATGAACAAATCGAATGTTTTCAATTTGAATGCAAATAAAGAAAGCATTGAAATGGTAGATGGTTTTGCATTCATGTGAAAAATGTTTTCTAAGAAAAGAATTGTGGCTAGAGTGATAGAAATCTCTATAAATGCAGGGCGAAGAGTGGTGGAAAATATTTGACTAAATTAAATTGATTGTGGAAAGGTTTTATAAAAGAAAATGTATTAATAAGCGCACCATCATCTACTTTGTTTGGAGACAAAACTTGAGAATTGAGTCCGAAGAAGTATATGAGTAAACTATATCATTTAATATTAACACATAAATATAAAATATCAATTTTCAAGTTATAACTATAAGCAGTTGAGATTTATGACTTGAGGAGTATGGGTAGCATAAATAGGATGAAAAAGTTCATTAAAGAACTGATAATAAAAAATGAATATTGACTAAAAGAAAGGCTGCATGACCGGTATAAAATATAACCTTTACTTTGGATTGAGCACACAGAAAGGTTAACCAGATGAAGGATGATTAGAATGGCATATGATGAGAATGTAAGAGCTCTTATAAAGAGAAGAAGGTCAAGACAAAGCTGGTTAAATGTAGTGAGTGAAATACAGAAGAGAAGAGACATAATAAATTACAGCAAATTTCCAAAAAAATTACTGGATGTTTCTGAAGCAAAAATATGTAAGCAAAGATAGAAAGCATAGAGAAGTATTGTAAATAAATTGAGGCAAATGATATGCTCACCCAGAAAGGGGTTGTTTATTACTCCTCTTGTTTGAAGGTTTATTGATATGTATGCATATGTGTAAGGCATACGGAAATAAACAGTTTTGCTTATTCACAGTGGTTTAAAAATACACTGTACACATGCTGAACTCAACTGTGTTTTGTAAACTGTATCCAAGAACTGTTCATGAAAATTGAAAATAAATAAATTCGCATGTTTGATTTGTTTTAGCTAGTTTTACTAATTGTAACTTGCAAATATTAAAGCTTGTTGCTAGTAAATATGATTAAAAAGATAACGTGAAACTTCAGCTATTGATAGAAAGATTGAATTCATATGGTCAAAGTTGAGAGGTTAAATTATGATGCATATGGCATTAAATAATAAGAAAATTTGTTTAGCATCCTAAATATTTCAAACTTTGCTCATTCAAGCACTCATCATTTATAATAAAAAACCTAAGGATCATATAAGCATATTTTATGATATTATTATCAGCTAATCTATAAGCATCACAATACATTAAATCCTACCGATACTACTGAAATAAAATTACCTTATCCATCCACAAACCATCACAAGTGGCAGAACATACCACTAACATAAGAAAATCTTGTCGCAGCTTTTCAAGGCAGAATGAAGAAAATAGGGACCAGAAATTTCCAGTTTTTATAATAAATTTGACGAGTATAAAATATGAAAATGCAAAACCTCATAAAACCACAAAAGAAACTCAACTTCATCAATCATCAATTACTCTTGGGATTGAAATACCCAATCAATATCTCCATGAGCATATAATGATAATGGGTAGAAAAACTCTCTTTAGTGCTACATCATTTGTCATGCTTTGAAATTCACCAAGATTGGGTGCATTACCTTGTTCTTCACTTTCTGAAACATCTTCATTTGATCTCTTTGCTAAAGCAAACTCTGCTCACTAGAACGTTCAAAGCCTTTTATCAGAGGAGAAAAATCTCTTGAATTCTCATCTGGTGCCTGTAAGAAAAGAATAAATTTGATATCCATGATAACTTTTGCTTTATTACAAGAGAAAATGAAACTCGATTATCAGATCACCTAATGATGGATAAAAGTGTTTCTCTCATAAAACCTATGGAGTTGGCTGTGAGATTGTGGAAATTCATGATATTAAACAGATATTTACTTTTTATTTAAAGTGAATATCTGTGTAATATAGTGATTCTCTCTACTGTCATGTTAAACTTGCATCTGCAAGCTCTGAAAAGAAAAAGATATCAAAAATAAAATCGCATAAAATTAATCCAAATAGTCTCTTGGTAGTATATCTGGTGAAATCAGTAGAGTCCACCCTAGGTTTTATCTGTATGTATTCAAAATTATTCAAATGTAATGTTGATATTATTTTTAACTCCCCCACTAATAGAAGTTCCGTATTTTTTTCTTTGATAGTTCTTTTTATTCCTTTGTTATATAAATGTCAACTCATGCAACAGTTCCTATGGTACTTCACAAGTTAGCTGGGAAATTGAAATGTGAGTTGAAGTCAACACATGATTTTTGATAAAGTATTAAAACTCTTAAGAAGGCTGCAGGTGTTGATTCTATTTCTATTGAAATTTTATGATTAACATTGGATAAGTGAATCATTTAATATGTATGTACATCAAAAAGTCAGTTTTCTATAACAGTAAGGAAATTGCAATAAAATACAATTTTTTTAACTATGCCAAGGAAAAATGAATAAAAGTTTGAATGTATTCTGTGGTGTTATGCTAGGAATGTGACTGATCAAAGATTTACTACAAAAAGTTATAGTAAAGTGTATAAATGTGAGGAGGAAAGTTTACTCTTCATAAAATGATTTGAAGAAGATATATGATAATGTATACAGCTGTATATTCGAGGAATTACAGGAAGATTCCTGCAGTATGACAAAAGTGGTTATTGATCAAAACAGTGAAGGAGGCGTATGATGGAAGTAAAGCTAGTGCAGGAGTTATAGATTCAAGAAATAAAGGTGTATCAATAAAAAAGGTGTGTTATTCTCTATGGTTATTCAAGATGCATATGGTTAGATAAGTAAGAGAAGCCCATGAGACTCTTTAAGGTTAGAAATTTGTGAAACTTGATTTTGCATGCTGTTGAATGCTGACAATACAGTATTTATACAGGAATCACAAAATAAGGTGCTTATGATCATACATGGCTGCAGTTCCAGAGAGAATACATTTTATATGCAGAGAGTACAAAAGTCACCAAAAAATGGCTTTTATGTTTGACAGAATGAACAAATCGAATGTTTTCAATTTGAATGCAAATAAAGAAAGCATTGAAATGGTAGATGGTTTTGCATTCATGTGAAAAATGTTTTCTAAGAAAAGAATTGTGGCTAGAGTGATAGAAAGCTCTATAAATGCAGGGCGAAGAGTGGTGGAAAATATTTGACTAAATTAAATTGATTGTGGAAAGGTTTTATAAAAGAAAATGTATTAATAAGCGCACCATCATCTACTTTGTTTGGAGACAAAACTTGAGAATTGAGTCCGAAGAAGTATATGAGTAAACTATATCATTTAATATTAACACATAAATATAAAATATCAATTTTCAAGTTATAACTATAAGCAGTTGAGATTTATGACTTGAGGAGTATGGGTAGCATAAATAGGATGAAAAAGTTCATTAAAGAACTGATAATAAAAAATGAATATTGACTAAAAGAAAGGCTGCATGACCGGTATAAAATATAACCTTTACTTTGGATTGAGCACACAGAAAGGTTAACCAGATGAAGGATGATTAGAATGGCATATGATGAGAATGTAAGAGCTCTTATAAAGAGAAGAAGGTCAAGACAAAGCTGGTTAAATGTGGTGAGTGAAATACAGAAGAGTAGAGACATAATAAATTACAGCAAATTTCCAAAAAAATTACTGGATGTTTCTGAAGCAAAAATATGTAAGCAAAGATAGAAAGCATAGAGAAGTATTGTAAATAAATTGAGGCAAATGATATGCTCACCCAGAAAGGGGTTGTTTATTACTCCTCTTGTTTGAAGGTTTATTGATATGTATGCATATGTGTAAGGCATACGGAAATAAACAGTTTTGCTTATTCACAGTGGTTTAAAAATACACTGTACACATGCTGAACTCAACTGTGTTTTGTAAACTGTATCCAAGAACTGTTCATGAAAATTGAAAATAAATAAATTCGCATGTTTGATTTGTTTTAGCTAGTTTTACTAATTGTAACTTGCAAATATTAAAGCTTGTTGCTAGTTAATATGATTAAAAAGATAACGTGAAACTTCAGCTATTGATAGAAAGATTGAATTCATATGGTCAAAGTTGAGAGGTTAAATTATGATGCATATGGCATTAAATAATAAGAAAATTTGTTTAGCATCCTAAATATTTCAAACTTTGCTCATTCAAGCACTCATCATTTATAATAAAAAACCTAAGGATCATATAAGCATATTTTATGATATTATTATCAGCTAATCTATAAGCATCACAATACACTAAATCCTACCGATACTACTGAAATTAAATTATCTTATACATCCACAAACCATCACAAGTGGCAGAACATACCACTAATATGAGAAAGTCTTGTCGTAGCTTTTCAAGACAGAATGAAGAAACTAGGGGCCAGAAATTTCCAGTTTGTAAAATATTGGAGGGATCGATTCGTTTGCTTGAACGAAGTCGTATTATTTGATTTAACAAACGGTTAGTTTGAAATCAGCGCTGAGAATCCAAGATGTCTGCTTCTTTATCCCTTTGCATCTTGGGAAATATGGAGTCAAATNTAAAAATATTCTAGTGAACGTCGAAATTATGCACATTGCTGTGTTAAGAACAAAATTGTTATATCTATTTTTGCTTCGTCATACTACTTTTAAATAATAGAACGGCGTGGGAAATTTCCACATGAGGGATGTCTCCATGAATAGCACCTAATTTATGGCATATAGGAAGTAACTTGAACATTATTCGAATAACATCGATTCTGTCGCACCCTCACCCTGAAAGGAAACAATATTGCTATCTTCTGTATTGTACACTGCTCTCAGGTTAAAATTAGAATCGAAAAAAATCTTTTGAGTGTATTAAACTTCTAGGAAATCTAAATAATTGTTTCATTATTGAATATAATTTTAGTAACGCTTTGTAGGATGTTGGTTCATAGATTTCCGCGGTAAACAGTTGATCTTTGCATGGTGTTCCCAGGTTTCCATTTCTTCAGGTCTTTAACCTGTAGAATTCTAATGGAAAGAAACATTTTCAAACTGTTTTAATTTCTCCAACATTGTAACATTGCAATATGAGAGTCTATGCCTTCCCTTCAGTATACTTGAAAGGGAAAGGAAATGTATCATTGATTCTCTCAAAGAGCAACCCTCTAAATTACACCAACCTTTACTAGGTAAAGTAGTTGCAACAAAAGAGTGAAGATTATCACAAATGTATGCTTGAGATCTGAAGGTTAATTAAGGTCCAATGGAGTACCATCTTTGAAATTTCTGTAATGTCACAATAAAGCTCTTGTTGAATGTTGTCAAATTTGCCTCTATTCAAAATTGCTACACAATCATCTGGTTTTAAGAAAAATTCTTAAAATATCATGAGCAAAAAGAATTTTCCATAATGTCTCACCACATTACTGAAACATGGAGATCTCACTCAAGAATAATATTAGCTTTTAACTCCACTTTAGATAATCTACAAATAAATGTCTTTAAGAATGCTTACTTTACTACAAATAATGAAAGGTTATCTTATAAAAATTTAAGGTATTTAAATACCTTTTTGTAATTACGGTTAAGTTCCATAAATTAAATCAACAATGTTATACCTCAAGACCCTTCAAACTTGATAATCACTCCATCTTCCCAAAACCTAAATAGATGCCATAACTATGTCATTAGGCTAATTGGAAAAAACCAGAATTAAACCAATTTTCTATACTTCAGAATAACGTTAATTTTGCAGAATTCAATGGAGCACAACTGTGGATTCATACATTATAAGAAATAAAAATGTGGAATTATTCCTGGGTTCCTGTTTAACCAAGTAGGTAATGCGTACGACTTCGGTGAAAGCTGTCTCAGGTTCAATTCAGTTGGGGCCTATGAGCAAAATGACCAAAGCTGTCAAAGCACTTTCAATGATACTAACACTACTGAATTATTTCCTAAGTACAAATCTTCTCACAACTCTTGAACATTGCGGTTGAATCAGCGATGGCCATTTGGACCAATTAAGAGTCCTACACAACAACCATATCACTTGCCATTTGGTCAAGAAACTGAAAACTCAGATTCTTTTATTTATAAACAATGAACTTATCTAGCATGCTATGCAAGATAAAAGTTTTAATACCAGAGCCAGAGAATGAGTTATTACAAATCTATCTTGAATTCAGGTTTTAGCCAATGAATAAAGATTTTAATACACTAAAGCTAAATAAAATTATTGGGTGACTGATGGTTATAAATGATTGATTTTGATAAATGTTAACTGAAGCGAGTAATAATATGAATCATATTAGTGTTACATTGAATATAAAAGAGATTTTAACCCAACATTATCAATTAAAAAGGAATCAATATTATGCATTATTTAATTTGTCCTCAAGAGTTAAATTTGAAAAAATCAAATTCATTGGAAATTGATTAATCAGGTTGTCCACTATCCAGTCATAAAGAAATTCCCTGAGTTTTCCAGGGAAATATTTTGTTTCCCAGGGTGTTCAACATCCACGAATAAGTATGATTTTGTCCAAATATTAGAGATGTGGTGACAAACAGCTCATAGATTCATTATGTTTAGTTAAGTTCATTATTGTTTATATGATAGAGCTGGCTCTTGACACAGACAAGTATGAAGGTAAAGGAGTATAACTATACTAGAAAATGGAAGCAAATTCTGAAAAAAATATATGGATGTGCGTTTCATTAAAATAATACACCTGAACAATAACTCTAGCAGAGGCATGAATAGCATCATTTCAGTTTCACTGAGAAAGTCCAGCTACAAACTCTAACATCAACTAATGACCAAAACTTTTCAAGTAGAAAATAAGTTAATATCATTCTCTATTCACTGTTTCTCTCACCCAAAGAGAAATTAGATACCCCTGGTAACAGCGGTTCCATACGATCCCAAGTTGCATATTTGCGGTATTGCTAAAACATTATACGTAGAAAAAAGTAGCAGATCTATGTCTTATAACAGGGATGGCGAACCTTTTGAGGCAAGAATGCCATATACTATGAATGTAAAGAACTTACATGTCAATGTGGAGCCAAACCACAGACTAAGATGCTGGTATTATCTACTTTACTTTTCCTGATGATAAAAAGAAGTGAAAAACACCACAACTGGGACAAAATCCTAGGTCTCACAATTGCTGGTCTTATAACCACTAAACTACCATACTGCATGTAGTACAACAACTGTTTTGTCATGTCAATGATGGGACTAAGATGTAGTAGCTGACATAAATAATTAAATCCTGTCATTAATAATTAACAGAACCCACATTTTTTTACTCTTGAGCTTCATTTTTCAGTGAAGAATAAATAAAACCTATAGTGCCATCAGATTTCCACATGCAAAGATTTGGGCACATGTGCCATAAGTTCACCACCCTTGGACTAAGATATAGTCATTGACGTAATCATTAATTACCATTACTAATGATCAGAATCCAAACATACTCTGAGACTACGTTTTAAGTGAAGAATACTATACTATTTCATCTGCTATCAGTTTCACAAGCAGAAATTTCTGGCCTGGGGAATCAAATGTGCTTGAGAAACTGAATAATCTATAAACGCAGAAATAATTCATCTTTGAGCAGAGAAATTGAAATAATTAGATACTTATGTCATAATATTACAATAGAAGAAAATATGAAAAGAATGAAATTAAGAATATCAAATGTTTGATGTTTCAAAATTTTAGAAAGTATTCCTGAAATGACTCACCTTGTTAATACAACTTACCATCATCAAAAGCAAAACCATAAAATAATAACATTATGAGCGAGACTTGCTGAAGCTGTATTTGCTTAACCCTGAGTAAATTTTATTTCATACAAAGCAGATATAAATGGTCACAAATATTCACACTGATGACAAAACAATGTCTTCACCATTTTTTCACCTTACAAGAATATCTTGTAGTAAGTAATATTTCATGTTCCCAATAAAAGACAATGATTACAAGATGATTTTGAGGAGATTTGAGGTTTGATGTCTAGTTTCACAAGAATTACTTGAAACAAGTCCAATTTGCTTTTTACTAGTATTAAATTAGTTCACTGAGATTTCTAAGAGCTCAAAAATGGATACAATGACCCTGCTTTAGTTTTGTTGGTTTCTTTAGTGAATGTGTACTACACATTAACAATTTGTGATGCATCCTCTGGTAAAATCATCAGAAAATCTCTATATTTGATTCCACAAAGAAAAACCGAGCCACCCAGATACTTTCTCACACTTTCAATATGATTGTAAACAAGAAAAGGGAAAATGATAATGTTACTTATCAATATTCTATTTCTATATTTGACCAGCATGGTAAGTACACAGTACCATTAAATTTACCAGGCCTAACATGAAGAGCAAGTTCATGAAATAAATATTTAATAAGATGGAAACAGGTAGTGTTTTATCTCAAGATAAACCTTCTTCACAACAAATTCATCATTTATTATTCATTCAATTATTTCTTCAAAACTCGTACCACCACAACCAAGTTGAAGCATACCGACTCTTCAAATCTTTGGAAAGTAACTCATCACTTTGATAGAACAAATTTTCCTGGTAGGGGTGAAGGACAAGGATGGATAAGACCTATAATGATTACCTATGTGTGATGGGACACAGTCGAATGAAAAAATTTGAATGTCAAGGCTACCTGATTTTTTTACCTACATATCTAGAGTGAATTATAAATTACAGTATCTCAACCAAAAAGTTTCAAAATCTTGTCCTTTCAAAGAAATATATAGCGAATGGTTCTTGTACTTAGGAAATACAATCCTTCCCCACTACTATAAGTCTTCACCCCTGTTTAACCGAAAGAATCGTAATCAATGGCACAACATACACACACACACACCATTTAAAACATTCACCATCACTTGCACTTTGCTCCGTAGAAACTTCATCTCTTTCACTCTTTTTTCCAAGGGGAAGAAGAGAGTTTTTACTGATCAGACTACACATACTTCCTATAAATCAGTCAATTGTGCCAAAATCCACTCACATTGAAAATAATAATCCCCGAATCAGAATGGTTTGCAAAAAAATTAACACAAAAGAGGGTGGACATGAACTGTGGGGATAGGGGTAGGATGCAAAAGAATTTGTGACAATAATAATATTTCAGGCATATACAAAAAACGAAATATCCTGACTCAAGATTTAGAGACACTCACTCACTCAAACAACAGTATATATTTTAGCCAACAGCTTGGTTTCACACACACAAAACTACTGAGTGATATCAGCTGCTTTCCTCGATAAAAAAAATCATCACATTTTCGTAACCTATCCAATCCTTCCATAGCACACACAGCTACTAGCACCAACCTCATCTCCCTCTTCTCCTTTGGTTGATGCACAAAGAGGGAGGTATTATCCTCTCTCGCACTCTTTTTTTAATTTTCTCATTCTCAGCAGATCAACCCAATAATGCAGAAACTTGAGTAGCATTAGGGCAAAGCTTATTTTCTTGGTATTTTCCTCCTTGTGGAAAAAAGTTCATACCCCAGAAAAACAAAAATTCTAAATTACCAAACAAACAGGAAAATACATTTGTGCATAGAAAAAACATAGCGATAGTGATAAAAAATTGTAGAGCCTAATTCTGCCACCATTCCAAATACTGTCGTCAGTTTTTAGAGGTGAGTTATCATTAAGTTCACATTTCCTAAGGAATGGCTTTTGTTGATTATACAATTATTTTTTCACCTTTACCATTAAGTTGATCGGTAACACAAATCAAATCGATAATCAAATCATTTAAAATAGAAGAAATGTGAACGAGGACAAAGGAAGTACAAAAAATTCTAGCCTCTGTCCACACTTATAAAAGTTGCTACAATGTGTCACGTATTCACAAATCATACTTTTATTCAACTTGCTTCTGGCAAGTCCTGGCAGTATGTTCCACATAAGATCAGCAGGGAAAAACATGAACTGGTGACCTGTGAATGGAGAAAAGGTTTTCTGGGAAGATAAGTCTTGACTAAACTGCGAGCTCAGCACTCAAGTCACGATGCCACTTTCCAGCCTCACTCTGGGAGAAATCCGCTGCATCTTCTGACATTTTTTTGTTGAAGAAATCACACAAAAAGAGTGGGAGATTTACCACATTTTTGTATCTCATGACACCAAAATTACAACCAACTTCATATCAACAACTTGCAAAAAGGGCACAAAAAATGATGAAAGTCAGAACAATTATGGTCGCCCCCACATGCTAATTACAACACGCACCGCTGAATAATTTTGATGCAAACAGTTGCTCTAAAACTCTCTTAGAGAACACCAGAGCACACCACATGGACCAGTACATGTTTCATTTCTTCAGAAGATCACGACAATCAATGAGGGCGCTTATCCTTTAAATAGGTCTGCCCTGTTGCACGCATCTTGTTATAGGCCTCTGCAGCACGAAGCACTAGTCACAAAAAATTCTTAACTTGAGCCACGACTATGTCAATCCAAAATTACTACTAGATCATCCATTCCTTTAACACTGAGCTTTCGCCACGGCTTGCGAGCTGCTCGCCGAATGTCTGTGGCTGTAAGCTGTCTCCTCATTTTCCTGAAATTCAAAATGCAGGGTGATTAGCTAACTAATATCTATGACCCTGGGATACTTAAACCTTGTAACAAATTAAAAATCAGATCAACTCGGCTAACTCAATACAAGTAGAGAAAATAATAAGGATTCTCAAATATTCTGATATGGGCTGGCCTTGCTAACATAATAAATACCTACAAGTAGAAAAATCACCAACTTAAAATTTCACAAGTAGATTGCTAAAGTATAATGAATAAACCCAGAATAGAATAAATATTACAACTGTTATCAGTGAGTGGCAAAAAAATACATTTAAAATTAATTGAAATGTTTTTAATAAAAGTAAATTTGACCCATGCACATTATAATGGAATGAAGCAATAATAATAACGCTAAGAAGTTACATACAGAGTTCAAATACCTGAATTATTATATACGAGCAACTAAATAAGAACTACAATAAAAACCAAATGAGTACTACAGCACTTTTAAATTCTTATTTCATCATCACAGCTGAAAGAAAAAAAATGATGAATCTTTCACTGCAAAACACCTTTAAAATACTATGCCAACATACCTACATATATCTATTATTTGAATGCCAAATTTTGTGATTTTCACAAAGGTGAATCTGAAATATTCAGCCAAGATTTAGGAACAAAGATTATATCAATACCAGCAGAATTGGACTACCATAACTGTAATGGTAAGCAAACCCAATTGTAACATAACCCTGACATGAATGATGATCAAAATATTCCAAATTTCCTTACTGTCAGTAAGTTATGGCAATTCACTGAAATTTAGCATTCATTTATTTTTTATGGTAAAAATATTTGATAATTTAGTAATAATATTTTTAAGTGAACAACTATTAATACAGATTAAACCATGCAAATGCCAAAATAGATTTAAGGTAAATTAACCTATGTGTATTTTGAATACAAATATGCCATAATTAATTAAACAGAATACTGGCCTAAGATTACTCCATTTTGTACAGAAGAATGAAAGAGTAGACACAGAGTGGATAGGAAAAGACCCTCAAGTACAACAATCTTAAGAAAGATCCTAAATCCTTGATTCCCCATGATTTTATTTAAAAAACAACCAATTTCATCAGATTAAGAAGTTTTTAATCTTATCAACACCTTTTTGGGAGAGATACCACACAGTAAAAATGATGGATAAACAAATTTTACTAGCAAAAAATCAGAAGATTATAATATATATATAATATGCTAAAGTATACTTAACATAAAAGACAATACCAAATTACACTAATATTACAATCTATTCCCACAATAGTAGTTAAAACTACAGATTATGTCTGACAATGGATTTAAAAATTGGAATGGTTGAACAGAGGAAAATACCAACTTTCAATAATTTACTGCAAAGGAAAACTATTCTGACAAAACAAATTTTATACTGATGCTGCATTTCTTTAGGAATACTGTGTCATTGTAAAAAATCAGCCAATGTAGTCATGCATTATGGAGCCTCTTTCATCAGACCGCAAATAAATTAAATTTAAATTTTCTCATTACAAATGTGCTATAAATATTTATCAATAATCATTCATTTTTCAGCAACTCTTATACAAACATGCTCTGATTTTCTCTTCACTGCTGTTATTAGAGTGCTCTAAAATAATTTTTTGCAGCTTTTATGTAAACACTCAAACATTTCCTATCCATCTAGTTGAAAGCAAGACAAAATATTATTCTTTTATGCCTATGAAGCCATTACAAAATACCATACATAAAAGTGGCCAAAAATATATCTTTCCACCACAAAGCCTTGGTTCTTAAAAGATATTGGTTTGCTCAGGTTCAAAATTAAACCACTCAAATATCCAGTCAATTCAGATAATCGATATTCTACTACAAATTTTTAATTCTAAAAAAGTAAAATTTAGGAAAGGCAAATATTTCTTTGCAGACTATCAATGTACACATGTATAATAATAAAATCTTATGCATTCAATCATTCTCAGTCAGTATCTCCCATTCATTTTAATAAATTGGTTTGCTTTGATTTGCTGGAACCTGGGCAGCCACCTAATGCTTTCCTAAAATCCAAAGAACCCATGTTTTGAGTCCCAATATTTATTGTAAAATTTGAGTGCTATAAGCTCTTGTTTTCATGAATTCACCTATATAATATTTCTCTTTGAGTGCAAGAAATTGATTGCACTTTTCTTCCTGACAATCAGCTAAAATTAGTCTAAGTTCATAGTTAATATTCTTCCTTACAATCATGGCACAGCTCATTCTAATCTAAGCACCCACAAAAATTTATCATTTATCCAAAGGTAAAAAAATATAGAAAGAATTAAGCTACTCAGTAACAATTGCAATTCACACCCTCTTATTTTTCGAAGCTGACAACAGAAATTAGAGTTACAGACCAAGTATTATAAAATGACAAACAGTCTGTCTCAAAGAAATCTAATACAAAAACTATGCTATACTAGCATTATAAAATCATTCCATTAAACTAATTCCTACATTTCCATGCATGAAACGATGCTCAAATGGCCCTCAAAATACAGAGATAGATCATACTCTTTCCCCTTCCAAATGAAAAATGCTGATGATGCATATTTTACGGCAAGGCAAAAAGCACCTGTCAAGTGTCTCTAGCTCTTTTCTGTGAAGGCTAAAAAAGAACTCACTTGCTAGCCTCAGTGGCTCTGAAGTAAACATCATCAGGAGCATCCATCCAGGATATTANAAAATTAGAAGAATCGGAAAAAAATCTTTTGAGCGTATAAAACTTCTAGGAAATCTAAATAATTGTTTCATTATTGAATATAGTTTTAGTAACGCTTTGAAGGATGTTGGTTCATAGATTTCCACGGCGAACAGTATCTTTGCATTGTGTTCCCGGGTTTCCACTTCTTCAGGTCTTTGACCTGTAGAATTCTAATGAAAATTAAAGTTTTGAAACTGTGTTTTCATTTCTCCATCATTGTAACATTGCAATATGAGAGTCTATGCCTTCCTTGAAAGAGAAAGGAAATGTATCATTGGTTCTCTGAAAGAGCAACCCTCTAAATTACACCAACCTTTACTAGGTAAAGTAGTTGCAACAAAAGAGTGAAGATTATCACAAATGTATGCTTGAGATCTGAAGGTTAATTAAGGTCCAATGGAGTACCATCTTTGAATTTTCTGTAATGTCACAATAAAGCTCTTGTTGAATGTTGTCAAATTTGCCTCTATTCAAAATTGCTACACAATCATCTGGTTTTAAGGAAAATTCTTAAAATATCAGGAGCAAATAGAATTTTCCATAATGTCTCACCACATTACTCAAACATGGAAATTTTACTCAAGAATGATATTAGCTTTGTAACTCCTTTCGATAATCTAAAAATAACTTTCTTTAAGAATGCTTACTTTACTACAAATAATGAAAGGTTATCTTATAAAAATTTAACAACGTTATACCTCAAGACCCTTCAAACTTGATAATCACTCCATCTTCCCAAAACCTAAGTAGATGCCATAACTGTCATTAGGCTAATTGGAAAAAACCAGAATTAAACCAATTTTCTATACTTCAGAATAACGTTAATTTTGCAGAATTCAACGGAGCACAACTGTGGATTCATACATTATAAGAAATAAAAATGTGGAATTATTGCTGGGTTCCTGTTTAACCAAGTAGGTAATGCGTACGACTTCGGTGAAAGCTGTCTCAGGTTCGATTCACTGTTGGGGCCTATGAGCAAAATTACCAAAGCTGTCAAAGCACTTTCAATGATACTAACACTACTGAATTATTTCCTAAGTACAAATCTTCTTACAACTCTTGAACATTCCGGTTGAATCAGCGATGGCCATTTGGACCAATTAAGAGTCCTACACAACAACCATATCACTTGCCATTTGGTCAAGAAACTGAAAACTCAGATTCTTTTATTTATAAACAATGAACTTATGACCAAGTGCTAGCATGCTATGCAAGATAAAAGTTTTAATACCAGAGTCAGAGAATGAGTTATTACAAATCTATCTTGAATTCAGGTTTTAGCCAATGAATAAAGATTTTAATACACTAAAGCTAAATAAAATTATTGGGTGACTGATGGTTATAAATGATTGATTTTGATAAATGTTAACTGAAGCAAGTAATAATATCAATCATATTAGTGTTACATTGAATATAAAAGAGATTTTAACCCAACATTATCAATTAAAAAGGAATCAATATTATGCATTATTTAATTTGTCCTCAAGAGTTAAATTTGAAAAAATCAAATTCATTGGAAATTGATTAATCAGGTTGTCCACTATCCAGTCATAAAGAAATTCCCTGAGTTTTCCAGGGAAATATTTTGTTTCCCAGGGTGTTCAACATCCACGAATAAGTATGATTTTGTCCAAATATTAGAGATGTGGTGACAAACAGCTCATAGATTCATTATGTTTAGTTAAGTTCATTATTGTTTATATGATAGAGCTGGCTCTTGACACAGACAAGTATGAAGGTAAAGGAGTATAACTATACTAGAAAATGGAAGCAAATTCTGAAAAAAATATATGGATGTGCGTTTCATTAAAATAATACACCTGAACAATAACTCTAGCAGAGGCATGAATAGCATCATTTCAGTTTCACTGAGAAAGTCCAGCTACAAACTCTAACATCAACTAATGACCAAAACTTTTCAAGTAGAAAATAAGTTAATATCATTCTCTATTCACTGTTTCTCTCACCCAAAGAGAAATTAGATACCCCTGGTAACAGCGGTTCCATACGATCCCAAGTTGCATATTTGCGGTATTGCTAAAACATTATACGTAGAAAAAAGTAGCAGATCTATGTCTTATAACAGGGATGGCGAACCTTTTGAGGCAAGAATGCCATATACTATGAATGTAAAGAACTTACATGTCAATGTGGAGCCAAACCACAGACTAAGATGCTGGTATTATCTACTTTACTTTTCCTGATGATAAAAAGAAGTGAAAAACACCACAACTGGGACAAAATCCTAGGTCTCACAATTGCTGGTCTTATAACCACTAAACTACCATACTGCATGTAGTACAACAACTGTTTTGTCATGTCAATGATGGGACTAAGATGTAGTAGCTGCCATAAATAATTAAATCCTGTCATTAATAATTAACAGAACCCACATTTATATACTCTTGAGCTTCATTTTTCAGTGAAGAATAAATAAAACCTATAGTGCAGTCAGATTTCCACATGCAAAGATTTGGGCACATGTGCCATAAGTTCACCACCCTTGGACTAAGATATAGTCATTGACGTTATCATTAATTACCATTACTAATGATCAGAATCCAAACATACTCTGAGACTACGTTTTAAGTGAAGAATACATAACAAAGATAGTGCAGTCAGAGTTCCGTGTGAAAAAATGTCCTCTCGCGTGGCACTTAGGGCATCCATGACATACGTTCACCATCCCTCTCTTATAAGCTTTAAATTGGTCACAATAGCATCATCGAAATGTTTCTTCCTCAGGGAATTTATACCAAACTAATACCCAGCCCATAACAAAATCCATGGAACCATCGTTTGTAAAGAGTGTAAACAGACTTTTTCTAGGTTACCTGCCAAATTCTCTGAGTTTTCCAAGGTTTCCAGATTAGCAGACACCCTGTTAATATAAGGACACTGATGAATTTAATGTGATCTGGCTTTGCTTGGCAAAAAATATTTCATTTGTATGAAAAAACTGCAACCTCTAAAATGATATTTCACCTGCTATCAGTTTCACAAGCAGAAATTTCTGGCCTGGGGAATCAAATGTGCTTGAGAAACTGAATAATCTATAAACGCAGAAATAATTCATCTTTGAGCAGAGAAATTGAAATAATTAGATACTTATGTCATAATATTACAATAGAAGAAAATATGAAAAGAATGAAATTAAGAATATCAAATGTTTGACGTTTCAAAATTTTAGAAAGTATTCCTGAAATGACTCACCTTGTTAATACAACTTACCATCATCAAAAGCAAAACCATAAAATAATAACATTATGAGCGAGACTTGCTGAAGCTGTATTTGCTTAACCCTGAGTAAATTTTATTTCATACAAAGCAGATATAAATGGTCACAAATATTCACACTGATGACAAAACAATGTCTTCACCATTTTTTCACCTTACAAGAATATCTTGTAGTAAGTAATATTTCATGTTCCCAATAAAAGACAATGATTACAAGATGATTTTGAGGAGATTTGAGGTTTGATGTCTAGTTTCACAAGAATTACTTGAAACAAGTCCAATTTGCTTTTTACTAGTATTAAATTAGTTCACTGAGATTTCTAAGAGCTCAAAAATGGATACAATGACCCTGCTTTAGTTTTGTTGGTTTCTTTAGTGAATGTGTACTACACATTAACAATTTGTGATGCATCCTCTGGTAAAATCATCAGAAAATCTCTATATTTGATTCCACAAAGAAAAACCGAGCCACCCAGATACTTTCTCACACTTTCAATATGATTGTAAACAAGAAAAGGGAAAATGATAATGTTACTTATCAATATTCTATTTCTATATTTGACCAGCATGGTAAGTACACAGTACCATTAAATTTACCAGGCCTAACATGAAGAGCAAGTTCATGAAATAAATATTTAATAAGATGGAAACAGGTAGTGTTTTATCTCAAGATAAACCTTCTTCACAACAAATTCATCATTTATTATTCATTCAATTATTTCTTCAAAACTCGTACCACCACAACCAAGTTGAAGCATACCGACTCTTCAAATCTTTGGAAAGTAACTCATCACTTTGATAGAACAAATTTTCCTGGTAGGGGTGAAGGACAAGGATGGATAAGACCTATAATGATTACCTATGTGTGATGGGACACAGTCGAATGAAAAAATTTGAATGTCAAGGCTACCTGATTTTTTTACCTACATATCTAGAGTGAATTATAAATTACAGTATCTCAACCAAAAAGTTTCAAAATCTTGTCCTTTCAAAGAAATATATAGCGAATGGTTCTTGTACTTAGGAAATACAATCCTTCCCCACTACTATAAGTCTTCACCCCTGTTTAACCGAAAGAATCGTAATCAATGGCACAACATACACACACACACACCATTTAAAACATTCACCATCACTTGCACTTTGCTCCGTAGAAACTTCATCTCTTTCACTCTTTTTTCCAAGGGGAAGAAGAGAGTTTTTACTGATCAGACTACACATACTTCCTATAAATCAGTCAATTGTGCCAAAATCCACTCACATTGAAAATAATAATCCCCGAATCAGAATGGTTTGCAAAAAAATTAACACAAAAGAGGGTGGACATGAACTGTGGGGATAGGGGTAGGATGCAAAAGAATTTGTGACAATAATAATATTTCAGGCATATACAAAAAACGAAATATCCTGACTCAAGATTTAGAGACACTCACTCACTCAAACAACAGTATATATTTTAGCCAACAGCTTGGTTTCACACACACAAAACTACTGAGTGATATCAGCTGCTTTCCTCGATAAAAAAAATCATCACATTTTCGTAACCTATCCAATCCTTCCATAGCACACACAGCTACTAGCACCAACCTCATCTCCCTCTTCTCCTTTGGTTGATGCACAAAGAGGGAGGTATTATCCTCTCTCGCACTCTTTTTTTAATTTTCTCATTCTCAGCAGATCAACCCAATAATGCAGAAACTTGAGTAGCATTAGGGCAAAGCTTATTTTCTTGGTATTTTCCTCCTTGTGGAAAAAAGTTCATACCCCAGAAAAACAAAAATTCTAAATTACCAAACAAACAGGAAAATACATTTGTGCATAGAAAAAACATAGCGATAGTGATAAAAAATTGTAGAGCCTAATTCTGCCACCATTCCAAATACTGTCGTCAGTTTTTAGAGGTGAGTTATCATTAAGTTCACATTTCCTAAGGAATGGCTTTTGTTGATTATACAATTATTTTTTCACCTTTACCATTAAGTTGATCGGTAACACAAATCAAATCGATAATCAAATCATTTAAAATAGAAGAAATGTGAACGAGGACAAAGGAAGTACAAAAAATTCTAGCCTCTGTCCACACTTATAAAAGTTGCTACAATGTGTCACGTATTCACAAATCATACTTTTATTCAACTTGCTTCTGGCAAGTCCTGGCAGTATGTTCCACATAAGATCAGCAGGGAAAAACATGAACTGGTGACCTGTGAATGGAGAAAAGGTTTTCTGGGAAGATAAGTCTTGACTAAACTGCGAGCTCAGCACTCAAGTCACGATGCCACTTTCCAGCCTCACTCTGGGAGAAATCCGCTGCATCTTCTGACATTTTTTTGTTGAAGAAATCACACAAAAAGAGTGGGAGATTTACCACATTTTTGTATCTCATGACACCAAAATTACAACCAACTTCATATCAACAACTTGCAAAAAGGGCACAAAAAATGATGAAAGTCAGAACAATTATGGTCGCCCCCACATGCTAATTACAACACGCACCGCTGAATAATTTTGATGCAAACAGTTGCTCTAAAACTCTCTTAGAGAACACCAGAGCACACCACATGGACCAGTACATGTTTCATTTCTTCAGAAGATCACGACAATCAATGAGGGCGCTTATCCTTTAAATAGGTCTGCCCTGTTGCACGCATCTTGTTATAGGCCTCTGCAGCACGAAGCACTAGTCACAAAAAATTCTTAACTTGAGCCACGACTATGTCAATCCAAAATTACTACTAGATCATCCATTCCTTTAACACTGAGCTTTCGCCACGGCTTGCGAGCTGCTCGCCGAATGTCTGTGGCTGTAAGCTGTCTCCTCATTTTCCTGAAATTCAAAATGCAGGGTGATTAGCTAACTAATATCTATGACCCTGGGATACTTAAACCTTGTAACAAATTAAAAATCAGATCAACTCGGCTAACTCAATACAAGTAGAGAAAATAATAAGGATTCTCAAATATTCTGATATGGGCTGGCCTTGCTAACATAATAAATACCTACAAGTAGAAAAATCACCAACTTAAAATTTCACAAGTAGATTGCTAAAGTATAATGAATAAACCCAGAATAGAATAAATATTACAACTGTTATCAGTGAGTGGCAAAAAAATACATTTAAAATTAATTGAAATGTTTTTAATAAAAGTAAATTTGACCCATGCACATTATAATGGAATGAAGCAATAATAATAACGCTAAGAAGTTACATACAGAGTTCAAATACCTGAATTATTATATACGAGCAACTAAATAAGAACTACAATAAAAACCAAATGAGTACTACAGCACTTTTAAATTCTTATTTCATCATCACAGCTGAAAGAAAAAAAATGATGAATCTTTCACTGCAAAACACCTTTAAAATACTATGCCAACATACCTACATATATCTATTATTTGAATGCCAAATTTTGTGATTTTCACAAAGGTGAATCTGAAATATTCAGCCAAGATTTAGGAACAAAGATTATATCAATACCAGCAGAATTGGACTACCATAACTGTAATGGTAAGCAAACCCAATCGTAACATAACCCTGACATGAATGATGATCAAAATATTCCAAATTTCCTTACTGTCAGTAAGTTATGGCAATTCACTGAAATTTAGCATTCATTTATTTTTTATGGTAAAAATATTTGATAATTTAGTAATAATATTTTTAAGTGAACAACTATTAATACAGATTAAACCATGCAAATGCCAAAATAGATTTAAGGTAAATTAACCTATGTGTATTTTGAATACAAATATGCCATAATTAATTAAACAGAATACTGGCCTAAGATTACTCCATTTTGTACAGAAGAATGAAAGAGTAGACACAGAGTGGATAGGAAAAGACCCTCAAGTACAACAATCTTAAGAAAGATCCTAAATCCTTGATTCCCCATGATTTTATTTAAAAAACAACCAATTTCATCAGATTAAGAAGTTTTTAATCTTATCAACACCTTTTTGGGAGAGATACCACACAGTAAAAATGATGGATAAACAAATTTTACTAGCAAAAAATCAGAAGATTATAATATATATATAATATGCTAAAGTATACTTAACATAAAAGACAATACCAAATTACACTAATATTACAATCTATTCCCACAATAGTAGTTAAAACTACAGATTATGTCTGACAATGGATTTAAAAATTGGAATGGTTGAACAGAGGAAAATACCAACTTTCAATAATTTACTGCAAAGGAAAACTATTCTGACAAAACAAATTTTATACTGATGCTGCATTTCTTTAGGAATACTGTGTCATAGTAAAAAATCAGCCAATGTAGTCATGCATTATGGAGCCTCTTTCATCAGACCGCAAATAAATTAAATTTAAATTTTCTCATTACAAATGTGCTATAAATATTTATCAATAATCATTCATTTTTCAGCAACTCTTATACAAACATGCTCTGATTTTCTCTTCACTGCTGTTATTAGAGTGCTCTAAAATAATTTTTTGCAGCTTTTATGTAAACACTCAAACATTTCCTATCCATCTAGTTGAAAGCAAGACAAAATATTATTCTTTTATGCCTATGAAGCCATTACAAAATACCATACATAAAAGTGGCCAAAAATATATCTTTCCACCACAAAGCCTTGGTTCTTAAAAGATATTGGTTTGCTCAGGTTCAAAATTAAACCACTCAAATATCCAGTCAATTCAGATAATCGATATTCTACTACAAATTTTTAATTCTAAAAAAGTAAAATTTAGGAAAGGCAAATATTTCTTTGCAGACTATCAATGTACACATGTATAATAATAAAATCTTATGCATTCAATCATTCTCAGTCAGTATCTCCCATTCATTTTAATAAATTGGTTTGCTTTGATTTGCTGGAACCTGGGCAGCCACCTAATGCTTTCCTAAAATCCAAAGAACCCATGTTTTGAGTCCCAATATT
Organism: Ladona fulva; assembly: GCA_000376725.2. Taxonomy (NCBI): domain Eukaryota; kingdom Metazoa; phylum Arthropoda; class Insecta; order Odonata; family Libellulidae; genus Ladona; species Ladona fulva. Next base: position 14,352 of record KZ308300.1, on the reverse strand, counting down.
TATTGTAAAATTTGAGTGCTTTAAGCTCTTGTTTTCATGAATTCACCTATATAATATTTCTCTTTGAGTGCAAGAAATTGATTGCACTTTTCTTCCTGACAATCAGCTAAAATTAGTCTAAGTTCATAGTTAATATTCTTCCTTACAATCATGGCACAGCTCATTCTAATCTAAGCACCCACAAAAATTTATCATTTATCCAAAGGTAAAAAAATATAGAAAGAATTAAGCTACTCAGTAACAATTGCAATTCACACCCTCTTATTTTTCAAAGCTGACAACAGAAATTAGAGTTACAGACCAAGTATTATAAAATGACAAATAGTCTGTCTCAAAGAAATCTAATACAAAAACTATGCTATACTAGCATTATAAAATCATTCCATTAAACTAATTCCTACATTTCCATGCATGAAACGATGCTCAAATGGCCCTCAAAATACAGAGATAGATCATACTCTTTCCCCTTCCAAATGAAAAATGCTGATGATGCATATTTTACGGCAAGGCAAAAAGCACCTGTCAAGTGTCTCTAGCTCTTTTCTGTGAAGGCTAAAAAAGAACTCACTTGCTAGCCTCAGTGGCTCTGAAGTAAACATCATCAGGAGCATCCATCCAGGATATTACTTGCTTTCTTCCCCCTCCCATACGGCTCATTGTGGCTATCTTGGCTTTCCCATTCAGATGATTGATGACCGATCGACTCAGAAGGGGGGTGGGAAATGGCCCCTCGCCTGCACCAACCACTGCAGATGGGGCTGCTCCACGTCCTGCCACCATCGCAGCCGTAGCAGCAGCGGCTGTTGCCGCTGCCGCTGCTACAGGTAAACCAGCAACAGCACCACCTAGAGCTCCCAATGCAGGACCACCAGTCTGCACCCCTCCCATCATCAGACCAGGAGCATTCAAGCCCACACCACCACCACTGATTGGTTCCTTCGCTGGCCTCTTAGCTGCAGGCACTGCTAAAGGGCACATATACCACACACACGATTAAGTTGACCAAGTTAAGGAATTAAGGCTAGAGAGTATACAAAGAAGCAGGCATTCATCACCACTGACAGGCCAACAATACACTCATTCCACATCTACTAAACAATTAAAAATCTCAGCCTGAAAGGTAAACTTCTGGGATGTAAAGTGAAGGGAAAGAAAATGATGTTACCTGAATGTATTCCAAAATGGAGTAATATAAAAACTGACAACTACCTACATTAGGGGTTCCCAGCCATTTTAGTCTCTGTACACCTAATCCCAATCGATAGTGATAAGAGATAAAATCTAAAGCTTACCATGCACATTCACTAACTGGTTTGAACACATGGAATAATCCAGATACACTGTGAACACAATTACATTTGGAATACTTCAATAGCATAATATAAAAAAGTAGCTTATATTATGATTCACCATATCCCCTGAACAAGCTTTAGAAACTCCAAGGAGTTTCCAAGGGTACCCCAGGTTGGAAACCCCTGGTCTACATCAATTATTCTCATTTAAATTCAAAATTATTTTTAATAAACTCAAATGCAGCTGTTTTCTTAGTAAGACAGACCAGCCCTTCTCAGTATTCTATCATATTTTCTATGCCAAAAAGATTCCTATGGTGCCATTATCATGGCTCTTTTGCGACTGGAAAAACTGATGGTGAAACAATAATTTCATATTTAAATTTTACTTTATAATAAAAATAAAAATTATAATACATGCCACATGTTAAATCTCTCAACTTTAATACACAGGTAACTAAAATATATCTTGACAAAGAAAAGAAAATAACACAAAGAAAAACGTTCAATATATTAATGCTTTCTGTTTAGAATTTTGTAAGATAATGATGGAATAATAATTCAAATAAAAACATAATAAACAACTTAAAAGAAAGAACACTTTGTAATTACTACAGTAGTTTTTTGACGACTAATTTCATCAATGAGTTGACATCTTTAGTTGAACACCTGAAGATGTCAACTTGTTGTAGAAAAAAGTCAATAAAGATCTGCTAAGGAAAGTACCATGTGTTCTTTCTTTTAAAATGTGTGTGAAGTTTATATTATAATGATAAATTTTCCATACGAGTTAGAAAATGTTACCATAAATTTAATTGTAGATATCATAGATCTATGAATAAAAATTTTACACTAAATGAGGAAATAATAACCTAATTTTCTAGATTACTACTTTTCTTCTCTGAGTGTTTAATTCACTAAACTACCTAAGAATTTATAACTCTTTAAATATTTTGTCTCCCAAATATTTTGTGTTAACAAAAACTTCATAATCTGATAATGTAGATACAATTCAGCTAAAATTACAACACTTTCAATAATATCTGCAGCATTGAATTATTAACTTTAGATAAGAAAAAGAAGCTTTGAGAAATATGGAATACAGAAAAAGCTACAAACAAAAGAATGTTATATAGATAGTCACAGTCAGAGATAGGCTTTTCACAAAGAAATGATCCTGATTTAAGTATCACTGTGCAGTCAATATTTATAGCTAATACAAATCATCATCATAACAGTTAGAAACAGAGAAACCAAATTAAGCAATAAATAAACCCAACAGGAGTTGAGAATAGAAGAAAATAAAAAGCTGTGAACACTACTTCATCAACATATCACATTCATACTAACAAATCAATAATGTACACAAAATGAGCTCTGCAAAATCATCCACTCAGTTATATCAGAGCCACACACCTGCAAATGTCCACAGTTTCATTATTTCTAAGAATAGTATAGAAACATTGCTAAAACAATTACAAATTATACATTGGATTTATCTTCACAATTAGGAAATTCCTAACCATGAGTTAAGTAAAGATAGAGTAGAAGGATAATTCTCAAAATTAAATAAACAGCACAGCTGGAATCGAATAATTTACAAAAGTCCACATGACACATGACATGACAGAAATCATAAAAACATTGGAACGATTAAAAAAATGAGAATAATCATGAAACACAACAAACTGAAATTGGATCACAATTTAAATACACATACTACCTTACTTTTCCACATCAATGCTAACTGAATTAATACAAGAATGAGGATTGCTTTTAAGACCCCAAATGTTTAAGAACATGTGCCGTGTTCAGCAGTCAAAATACTATCAATATCAAATAATGCACCTTCAGCAACTTCTTTTCTGAATTTAAAATATTACTTAGAAACCCATCTAGGTTTTGGGGGAGAGCCACCAAAACATTAATTATTTCCACATACAAAGAAATATGAAAATAAAGGCAAACAAGGAGAGGCTTATTTATCTTAAAATTTGGAGTTCATGGTTCAGAGCAATTGTTGAAGACACAAATTTTTGCTTATAACCAAAAGAACAATAAAAACACCATTTAACCTACTATTAGGTTTTGATATCTCTTCCTAAGGCTTCTGAGTCAAATAGGTTGTTTAAACCAGTCATACTATCAGAATAAATTTCAATAAATTGCAAACCTAAGATATCTGCTGTGATCTTTTGAGCCCAAAAGCATATTTAGCACAAAGAACACTTTTCCCAACCTTTTGAAATAACGTACTTATAACCATCGTATCTCTAAACTCATTTCTCAAGATTATTCAGGCAAACTTATTCCTAGAATTGCAGCAGATATTTAAATCTTTATTACATTTTGTTTTAAATAATTATCTTGTAAATAAACTAATCCTATAACCTTCTCTGACACCAAGTATAAGGGAAAAATAAAATTTTTAAGTTTGATTCCTGCAGTAAATGAGCTATAATAGAAAAATATTTGTTTTTCTGTGTCTTTGAGTAATCTTGACAATAGCAAAACCACCAGAGGTACAAAAAGATGAGTTATGATAAGGAATAAAAATATTAGATGAAAACAACTGAGGATAGTTCATTAAATACACTTCGAAGATATTTATACTTTTTAGTTTATCGCATTAACATGCAAAAAAACTAAAATAAACATCTACATCACAAAATTCACAAGTATATAATTTAACAATACTGACTAACTAACCTCTAGAATGAAAATACGCAACTTTTGGTTTGAAGGGATTAAAGAGCTACTTAAGAAATATATTAAATTAGATTATTCCTTGAAACTTGAATTCTGAATATAATAAACTATAAAATATAATAAAGCGGCAAAAAAACATCTATAGATACAGTTGAAGTAATTTCTAATATATATGTAGGCCACACAAAGGATGGATAAGCTAAACGACAACACAACCATCCATCATACAAGACAACACTCCATCATATAACACAAAGAACAGAATTTTGCAATAGAAGTAATACCGAAAGTTTATAATACAATCCATTATCTATTTTCTTTTATTAAGCTCTCTTTCCTGCTATTTCAGATCTGATTTCACAGAAATGGCATAAGCATAGGTTGCATTAATTGAAAAATATAGATTTATCAAGCGCTTCAAAATATACAGCAAAAATTTATAATGGCTATCGATTGAAATTAAGATGAAAATTCAATTACTGGCCATACTTATAATAAATGATGAATGTCAATTTTTAAGGTATATAAATGTTTCCACATTATAGAGCTCCATATTGTGGAAACTCGGTTATACATAACAACAGTCATTCTCAAATCTTTTACCTAAATTTACTTAAAATAAATTTCAAAACAAAGATTCTCACTAGGATGATCAATTTCAATATTAAATACTTTTTTAACATTAAATTACAGCAACTGATTAATATACACCAAAAATAAAACTCAAGCAAATTGATTGGGAATCAGTATCTTAATTATCTGTATCTTAATTATGCCATGTAATGCTAATACGTGTTTCAGTAACTGTAAAATTAGAAGAAAAGATGAATTTAACTCAAAATTTTATAAATAGCTATTTCAAAATCTTATCAACAACTGATGACACAATAAAAATTATAAATTTCCATGTTTTCCATGTTCTTTAAGCATCAACTTCCTTTGAAGATGCTCATAGTTTCAATTAAATCCGATATTCTGTAAGACCAGAATAAATTCCGTAAAATTGTACTACACATTCGATAAGTCTAATGTTACTACATATTTGTGGGACCATAAAACTAAAATGACATTTGTACATGTACAAAAAGCATAAACAATTTCAAATTCTCAAAAACATGATTGTTTTAATCCAATGTCCATACAATTGTAGTAACATAAAAAATAATATGAGATTTTAACATTTTTTTGCATTACCAAATCAGCACATTATATATTTCTTAAAGTAACATATGACAAAATTTTGGAATAAATAATGGTAAAAATTTGGAAAGATTAAATTAAAAGTTACAACATTAAGTTGTACAGGAAAATGCCAATGATCATGTACAAATTACATTTATTAGTCAAATGACTTGTTAAAGAATTAACATGAGCACATCACATACAGAAATCTTCTGAAAAATTATTTTAAATGTAATAAGGTCACAGAGAGCTAAACCACAGATAAAAATGAATGCACATTACTACCAATTCATTTCCACAAGTGAATCTAAGGAGGTAGATAATGCTGAAAGATTTTCATTACAGTCCATCTAATTTTCCAGATCACATCTCAAATATTTCTGAGAATTTGACCTCAGGAACATTTCTTCAATTTCTGACTTACAGACTGAAAAATTCACTTTCACAAAAGATCTAACACAAACATATTACATTTACTCCATCATCAATCGTTAAAAATGATAAAAACATTAATCCCAAAGCACAAATTTTAGCAAAATATAACGTCAAAACATATCACGCACCTTCATCCCAATCCATATCTGAATTGAAGCCAGAAGAAAGGAAAAGTAAGTTAGTAAATACCACAATTTAAGACATTTGCAGTGCTTAACATAAAAGTTATGACTCATTTACTTACCATCCATTCCATTAAGATCTTCATATGCTCTGCGCTTTAGTAAAGATGGTGAAATGTTGTTAAGGGTAGCCTTTTCAGCTTCAGGTTTGTTGGGTATTCGTTCATACAAGATACTGCCATCTAAAAATTCAAAATTAAACAATCAACCTCCGGATACTGAGTTTATTTTTATAACCATACTATTAACTCATTCAAAATTTTCATACTATGAAATAATCAACTGTGGCCATTATACCTTATTTCACTGGACATTGATGACTAATAATTAACACTAAGAAATATTATAATTAGTAAGAAAATTTTGAATGAGTTNAAGCTTCCATAATATACTTCAATTGTCTCTTGCTACAATCCAAATCACATGACTGCAGGATATGATACACTACATGATTTAAATAATCAAGGAAAACCATAATTTTCACAACTGATACTTTCATATGCTAACATGAATCTAAAACCATATAAGTATTTTGAAAGAATTGCTCTATGTTATTTATCTATGAATTACTACACTTACTACCTCATATAACAGAATTAATTTGCAGAATGTTCTCATTAATAACATGCTACAATGCTTTAAACTTGAAAAATAATCAAAGTAAGATGTTAAAAGTGTTTTATAACACCAAAATTTGTTCCATGACTTCAACGGAATATTAAGGAAAACCAAGGCATCAAAACATAAGTACATATTTTCTTTTAAGTTTTCGCTCCATTTCAATGAAAATGACAAATGAGAGGGGAATACCAACTTTTCATCCCTCACTTATAATGAAGATCTATCACAATGCTGATGCCAAAGGAGAAGAAAATTGAAATGTTTTTAATCAGTTACTACTTAGCTTTGGCAGCCATTGTTGAAACATTTGGAAGCTGTCTTTTCCACTCAAAGCATTAAATATTATAATCTTTCTGAAGAGTTTTTGTGTAAATTTTTAATTACTACAGTTACTCCTATGAGGAGTGCTAACCATACGATTGGAATAGACTAAATATTGGTTTTTGTTTAGTTACAGATTAAATAATTAATAATTTTTCAGTTACAGATTCTGGTTCAATCTCCTGAGGCAAATTAATTCATCAATTACAAATAAATGGCATTCAATTGATTAATGATTACCAAGTACTATTCTCAAATTCCTTGTCTAATTCAATAAAGAAGTTTGGCTCTATTCTATCTTCAATTACTACCACAGAACGCTAGGTTAATTGAAACAAATCATCAAAGGAATTGAACAATGATAGGGTAGGTCATTCTAAATCCCACCTGGACCTCGGGGAGGGCGCGGAAATGCCACCCTATCTGATCTTGGAATGAGATCCCTATTAGTTGGTGCCAGCCAATCTGGTGTTGATGCAGCTATCTCTCCCAATCGGCCAAGGGTAGTTGCAATATTTGTTACACTGCCTCTATCCTTTTTACGGTATCGGAGCAACTCTCTCAATTCTGCTATGGATTTTCCAGCAATGATTTGCTGACCTGAAAGGATTGAAAGAATCACTATCATATGCAGAAATGAAAATCTGATTGTATGATACAGGGCATGAATTTTAAAGCATATCTATACAGGAGGCTTAGAAATTCAACAAAAGATGTTGTTGAATATTAACTGCGAGTTACAATTACTGATTATAAAATAGGACATAAAATATTCTAAGTATCAATCAATGATATTTGTTAACCTAACCAGAAGTCAATCAGGCTCTGATTTAAGAAAATAATTAAAGAATTTTTGCTACATCCTTCTTCAGCTTATCAAAACCAAGGAACACAATCAATTCATTTATACTTCAACTTGATTATTCAATAAATACACTTACATTCTTGTTTAACTGCAGGTATGTTGATAGGCCAGAATGGTGACCTGGCTGCATGTCTAGGTTGTAACAAATGGCGACAGGTTCGGCGAGATATTCGTGTCAGCGGAGTTGTACATAAGTAGAAAGCTGTTCGCGTCTTCATGATAGGTCGCGGAGATCCAGATCGGATTGCTAATCCATGGGCAGTGGCATAATGACGTGCTAAATGGGCCTTCAGTTTGAATTCCTGTAAAAATTCACAACAGATGAAAGTTTAGATGAGTATAATCTACAGCATACTTCAGTATGCTAGAATTTCAATGCATTCAATAAAAATGCATACAAGAAAGATACATTATCACATTTAATAAGAAAAAATTAAATAGTCTAGGAATACTAGGCCGCAGAATAATTTTATAAATTCCTAAAATTATATGCAATAATAAAATTGTCATTCACCTTTAGGGTAGTTAATGAGAAAATTACACTCTAGTATTGGTAAAAATAAATTATCAACATCCATTTAAAGCCATCCATAAATTACATAATATAAATGATTTTTCTAGTACTACATTATCACATTAAATTTTTACTAAATAACAGGAGTAAGAAATTTGATTGTTAGATTTCATTAATTAAATCAATCGTTTTCCATTTATCCAGGTTTATTCTAGTATTTATTTACACTTCAATGTTACACTTTATTTGTTGGATTGGGTTCAGTAGACAGTTTTCATTGAAATATTAGTGAAAAAAGATGTCAGGAAAAAATTGGCTTTTAAAAAATTCATTCACAATGGGAATCAATGAAATAGTATATAATTGTTTTCTTATTTGTTTCATTCCACTAGAAATAGGACTAACTTAGATGTATAGAAACCATATTGCACTCTTTTACTTGCTAAATCAAACAAATTAACTATAACCATTGGTTGAAACCTACCTTTCCACAATTGATGATGCTACAACGATGTGGTCTGTGAGAAGTTAAATTTCCAGCAACTCGTTCTAAAAATAAAAATGAAAACCAACATAAGCAACAGAGGAAAAAAAGGGTACAATTTCATTTTACAGTACCAACACTCAGCTCTCTACTTTCTTATGACAAGATTATTTTTTACCTTCGTCCGATACACTACCCGATTTCTTTTTGCTCTCTGTCTCATTCTCTCCTGTAATGGAAATTAAAATTTGTTACAGCCATTGTTGCTTTTCTACTTCTGTTAAATTAGAGAAACAATGAAAAATTTTCCACTAACCTATCCTTGATGGTATTTTAAGACCACCATATTTCTTCCAATACAGCCAACAATTGTGACACAGCTTACATTGCATGTGTGAAGGACCCCATGCATACCACTGAGTCGACACAGTAACTGCAAAAGCAATAATAAGGATTATTTCAGAAACTTAAGTTACAAAATTTGGATTATTTTAGAAGCTTAAGTTACAAAATTTAGATTCGTCCATTAAAATATCCGATTTTATTTCAGCATCATATTGTAAAATTTTTTCAAAGAAACATTTGATTACCCTAAAATAGTTATAAGAGTAGACAATGAATTTCACAAACCACTAATTCTAAAGAGAAAAAGATCTTCAATTAGCTTACTCTAAGTTACAACTGTTTTATTACTTTACTTACAGCAGTCTTCCTTGTTCACTTTTCATTAATTTTATAAAAAATAACCATCTACATTACAAATAAAAAGTTACCAGTTAAATAATGTACATAGAGGTATTTTCTTTTTAGAAGAGGAAAGAGAAAACTCAGAAAATATAGGGATACATACCTATGCAATAAATCTAAAATTCAAAATAACAAGGAAATAGATACTTACTGCTACAAGATTCACATGCCTTGCCAGGAATAGCAGGTTCCCCATTACTATTTCCATTAACTACACCTTTGTTGTTATTTATTACAGCAGGATTGGGCTTGTTACTGCAATTAAATACAAAAAAATGTTAGAAAATTTTGTATCAATGCCTCACACTTGACAAACTCAATGGCATAATTATCGTGGAATAAAAACAATATTTACCACTAAAAGACTTTAGCTATTGTTTTTGATAATATTTATTCATGCATATACAAAACAGGGAATGTCAGAGATTATTTATTTCCTTGACATTGAACAAAATTATAACAAAAGTGTTCTTCACTTGAGGGCAACATAAACATGGGTAATGTACGAAATAAAGTGATCACTTACTAATTAGGAATGTACACTTGTTTCAATTTGGATTCAGCCTCTACAGCCTTAACTCTTTTCTGCTGAACATAGCGATCTGTTGTTTTCCACATATAATAATATTCTATAATGTTCCACGGAAGCTGAAAGAAGAATAGTTTCGTTTAGTTTTTGGCATAGTTATTTCCAACATTTGCTTTAAAGACTAAAAGATATTAGAATAAAATATTGAAACATAATTGATGACTTACAAAGTCTTGCCGTATGTCAATGAAATCTTTTCCATACTTTTCCAAAGCTTCTTCAAAGAGATTAGCTTCAGATGCAGACCATTCCTCCATTTCATCACGACAGAGAACTGGTCCAGTTGAAGGAACGAGCGAACTAATGGCATCAGCTATGTTATAGTTGTGCTTGTGAAGTGTGTCCATTGCGTGGAACTATTATAAGAGATACAAAAAAATCATTAAAACCCATGAATGCAGTAGATTACCACACAATCCAAAAATAATAGATGCATTTTTATTTCATTTGAAATCCATTCATGCTAAAAAAAAATGAAGAGAAATTTGGAAACAAGCACCCTGAATATTACTTGAATTTTCATTGACAGTTGGGTTCTTGAACAAATAATTCAAAATTCTGGAATCATCGAAAAAGAAAAAACTTAGATAATGTTTAAATTACAAATGAGATGCCAGGTCTTGGTGGTTTCCTCGTGTAAAGTTTATAATAAGACCTTCTGGAGGTGCACAGCCACAAATATTACAGAAAAGAAAATTTACAGCAACCTATCTTTGATTAGTCATTAGCATTTCTGAACTACATTAGTCAATATTCAATAAAACTTATCTAATTTATATCACTTGTATCCATTACTCAAAAACAAAATCTCGAAAAATGCCTGAGACACTGAAAAATATAGAATTTGTGAAACAACTTACCAATGTTATGTCCCTGGATGCAGCTGCAGCACTCATATGAAGGCTAGGCTGCTTAACAGAACTTGAGCAGTCAAGGGCACGGGCAAATGTACCCACAGATCTATAATGGAAGGTAAAATTGCTCACTGATGTGAATAATATACATTACATCTATGTACTTCAAAAATTAATTCAACCCTCATTTCATTTCAGAATATGACAATAATAAGCATACAATTAGATGTTAATACAAAGATTAATAGTGAATTTCTCTTTTAACTAGAAAAACTTTGAACCTACACATGAATTACTTTCGGTAGCCAAATCCTATGATCATAACCCTTAGTATTGACAAGAGTTTGTAGTAAACAATAGCAATAATTCAAATACTACAAAAAGATTGCAGACAACATCATGTTTCTTGCTTACACACATCATTAGGAAATAGCTGCCCACATATAAAAGATCAGATTAATCAAATTTCACAGTAGCAAAGAAATTAGCAAGCTTAACACTTTTCAGATTATACTTTTAATTATATAAAAATCTCTTTTGTAATTAATAACTCCTAAGGTATAAAATTAAAGCAAACTTTCAAGAAGATTTAGCAGTTAATTTCATAAGGTAAAGAAGCTAACACAACATAGCAAATTTATAATTAAAACATTATATTTACCTGGAAATGACTAAAAATTGGTCAATTTGTCTATCAGTAAGATGGTGATTAGGGGTCCAAACTAATGTTTCAAGGTCTTCTAAATTTCTGCCATCACCTTCATCTAAAAAGGAAATTATGAAATCAGAAACAATTTATGCCTACAGAAAATTTAAATTACCCACGTACTTCGCATTTCACTTTAACATGAAAATCACCAAATTGTAAATAAATATAATTCAATTTTTTTTAATAATCAAAGTGTGCCTCAAATCTCAACGAATAATTAACATCAACCTAAAATTACCAGTCTACATTAAGTTAAATTTCAAATATGATTCATAAATAACAGACTATGTAATAAATATTCAATGCCATACAAAATGTTTGCTTTTGGTGAAAGCAGTTCCAGTTTGATTCCCAGTGTGAGCCCAGATATGCAAAATGACCTAAGCTCTTGAAGTACTTTTAAAAATACTGTTACTAATGCCTCTGAATATCCTTATATGCGACAGTTACAGGCCAAAAATAATAAATTTCATAGCATACTTCACAAAAAATTTTAAATCGCACTATCATTGTGTGTCTTAAATATATATTGCACTGATTGCTAAGATAACAATAACTGGGAGAGGAAAAATTTCTCCATCATCTCCAGAATTGGCTAGAGTCCTCTATCAAGAAAGGTCTCAGACATAGAACACTCTGAGGAAAATATTCTGTTTTCATGTTGAAATGAGTCTACCAGGACAGGTAATAGAGTCATCAATGCCTGAGTGACTAACACAATCATCCATGTCTGATAAAAACTTGCTGTCATCACACAATACAAATTTACCATTATTGTNGAGTGCAGCAGCTTACATTGCAGCTAAGTATTCAGCAGCACCAGATACACAACTACGGAAAAAACATCTAATGTTTTTCCAGTCAAAAATCCTCACACACATTATATTTTCATCAAGAATTTTCATCAACAGTGATAAAGAAGCATCACAGATACTAAAAGTGTTTATGAAAGCTATGTGAGGAGGAAGCAAAAGAAGGCTGAAGCACAATAACAGCCAGCTGATAGATTGGCCAGCTGGTACTGTAAGGGTTAAGTAGAAAATAACTACGAAATAATGAGAAACAAAATCACATACAGGTGTTTCCTTCACTTCCTGCCACACCACTTACTAACTGACTACTCAGGCTGCAGATAATCGTGAAATGTAGCCAAAAAAGAATGAGAAAAACTCCAAAAAGACAATATGGAAAATTTTGGAGTAATTAATTACCTTACCTTTATCTGCAGAAGTTCAAGCATGCAAGCACATTCAAGGATCAATACCCATCACTACAAATTCTGGCATTATAATCTTCTTGAACAACAACTAACCTTCTTTCAGGAGAGGAGTGGGTTCAGCTTGGTACCGACTTCCCACTCTAATCTCTCCCTTGTCAGCCAACAGAGTTTTTTGTTGAGGGTCAAACACCAAACAGTAGAAAAATGTGTCCTGAAAACACAAAACATATATTAGAATCAGACAACTTGAGGATTCACGAGGCAATCACAACCGAGCAGCAGCTTTTTTCGTGTACTCGTAACAAAAAAATGCAAAATATAGGATATTGTGTAAATATTGAGCAATAGGTAAAATTAATAGTGGGTAGGTAAATTTAATGATAACATTTTTACTAATGCTGTACACACTTCTGTATGAGATAACCTTTAACCCTCTAACTGCCAGCCGTAATAAGACAGCAAACGGCAGCCCCCTGCCACACGCAGAAAGGCAGCTTGCCGAGTATTTATGTAGATGAAATGGTAAAACTACCTCAGAATACAAGTCAAATATTTTTCTAGTAGATAATGTGAACATATCCTTTCAGATAGCATAATTATCGTGAGATTTTCTGAGATAAATGTAAATTATCATCTAAGATAAGGGATAAGTGTTCTAAAAGTCAACTAATTTTCATAGATGATAGGGCCTTAGTGCAGAAAAAGTAGTCCAATGCATCAGGCCACTGGCAGTAAAAGGGTTTCTATAAAATTGCAATGAAAAATCTTGAGTTGACTAATACTTGAGTGTCTTGAGATTTACAGTCAGTTAAAAAATCTTATAAAATACCATGTGGTGTGACTAAAACTACACTACAATATCATGTAGTGTGAGTTATCTCAATACACAATAGAATATGTTTCATTTACTGACATACAATGGTACCTCAGATTATGAACTAGCTCTACATTCAAACTCTTTTCTTGTACCATTTTGATTTTAAGAAACAAACAAAAAAAGAAAAGATATAGTGGAAAACTGGATTTTGAGGTACAAACTTTTCAAGTTATGAACTCTGAACTGAACAGATAAAGCTTATAAGTCGAAGTACAACTGAATTACAACAGGAAGATAGAAAGTCTTTAGGTAACTAACTTCTACTCTTGTGTTTATGGTATATAAATGCCTGAAAAATTGGATATCTTCCATTTATGAAAAAATAACTCATCTTATTGACAGACCTAAAAGAAGAATGTCACATTCCTTTGGGTCCAAAATAAAACAAAATCAGAAAGGATTGGATTAAGAAAACTGATTTTTGTCTTAAAATTAGAGAGTTTATTGTCAATTTCCTGAGTTTCAAGACAAAATTGTGAAAGTAATTTTGAAAGGGATAATTATACACAAAAGTTAAAGGTAGTCAAACAGACAAAGGGAAAAAATGATAGATTCTTGATGTGACTTCTAGATATACTTCAGCATTTATAATGCATTGGAATACTACTGTCTTAATACAACATATTAAACTATATCATTACAACTTATTTGTTGAATAAAATAAAATGGAGAAAAAATGAAAAATGTCACTATGCTCGTTCTCAAATATATCTAACCATACTAGGATTATGATAATCTTAAATCCATGCAAT
>KZ308299.1:2954123-2989182 GCA_000376725.2 Ladona fulva | reverse complement strand
GGGTCTTTAAAACCGTAGTGATGCATCATTATTACAGAGATTATTTTTGTGAAAATATTTCATACTTAACAGAGAATTTGTCCTACAATATTTAGATGACTGGCAGAGCAGCGATGTGGAAACATTAGAAGCTATTCTTAGTAGCACAAAGGAAAGACTTCACAAGCAAACGCTAATTTGTCAAAATCAGGTAAATAGTTTTCAGTTGTTAATACTACATGCATCAAGTAGCCACGGTTATCACCATGATTAAATAAGTGTACTGCATTTTGCCAATGAAACTAAATTTTCCTTCAATTAAAAGTTAATTTGAAGTCTCATGATGTTAGATTTCCGTTTTACGTTTTCTTTCCTTGCTTCCTGTGCAAGAATCTCTTAGATTCTTCAGTGTTTACCTTCTCTGTTCTTCTGATTCTGATGATCTTTCTTTAATGCTCTTTGCAGACCAAACACTGTCTACATCATTCAAATTTGTCAGCATTTTTATTTTTGTAAAGAAGTCAAATGAAAGGTTAAATGTTAAAAAATCATGGTAACAGAAGAATCTCACAAGCATTAAACAATTTATTTCTAGGGATTTTCCTTTTCTTCTGAAGGATAAATACATCTCTTTTTTCCATTTACTGCTATGCATTATCTCTGCATGACTAAATCCAATTTCTACACAACTAATTTGGTTAAGAGTTTATGATATATTGTTATTAATTACAGTAATACCTCTGAAAACTAAGAAAAATTCCATTATTTGCTGTGGAATGTGACCCTAGTTAACATTTGTTACCCTGGATTGTTTACATGTTATAATTAGACTGATATTTTCCCATTTCTGAATACAGTACACATTTAACCATATCAAGAATTTTCATTATTGATTAAAATCTAATAAAATTGCAGAATTATCATTGATTATTATATTTAATTTTTGAAATAGCATAATCTAGAAGTTTCCAGAAAGAGAAAAATTAACTTATTTTGTTGTATCTCTTACAATTCTGTAATAGTATTTTTCCAAATTTTATTTTGTTGTACATACTCTCAGACAAAATTATCTATTCCTATTCCAGGCTGAAAGGTTAATGCAGGCAGACATATTAGTACAGAAATTATATCTTGAAAATGCTTTCCTTAGGAATTACCTGCAGCAGTGTCAAGAATATTAAAACGCTGCTGAAAATCTCATTCTCTAGTTAAAGAATTTAACTAACAGTATAATGTACCAAATTATGAAATCTGTCCAGTTAAATACTTTTGAAGTAAGTAGTATTTTAAACAAAATATCTAACTACACTACAAAATAATTCATCTAACTGGATAAGTATGCCATTTGTAATACATATCCTCCAGTTGATCCTCTTGGTTTTTTCTGTGATGTATGTTTTCAATCGAATTGGCTGAATTTTTAGCCTTTTATATGTGCCTCTAAATTTTGCTGTTGATATTATGATTGTTGTTGTTAAACATTTTTGGTTTAGACACATAGAATGGTCTTTTGACCTGAAGAAATTATCATTAATAGGTAGCTTTGCCAAAAAGGCAGCTATATCTGCACTATATATACATATATATATATATTTATAGTGAAGTGTGCTAAAATTCCAGCCTTTTTAAAAGCCTGTTGTCTCAATCTGGCTCTCAAGTCTATTGTTTCTATTGAGACTCTGCCTTAGATTCTTATCTATACTGTTACCAGAATTGTAAAAATCTATTTTTAAATGTGGATTTTTCAATTATTATATTTTTAATAATGCAACTGGTTTATTAAGAGGAAGTTTGCCTTATGTGTAAATGTGAGAGCTTAACTGTCAGTTGTGAGTGATTTTATGAATGGCTGTTGATCAGGATCAAGTGTTTCTAATTTTGTCTACTATAGTATTTATATGATTTTTTTAAAGAAAGACTTTAACCACATTCCATGAATCGGATGCTTCTTGATGTATCACTAATGCCATTGGGTTATTAAAGCATGGTATCATGGTGTGGTTGACAATACACATTCCTCGTCGTGCCATTTCTTGGCATTCTGTCCAGACTTACGTCCATCCACATGACCTTTTCAGTTATTTCTCTCTGCCTATATATAATTGTTGTTTTGCATCAATTAATGGAGCGTTTCTTATGACTTAATTCATGGATACCAAAGTCAGTATTTGTGTTATTGGATCCCTTCATTTTGAAAGCAGCTTGGGAGGCTGACTTGAAAATATAGTGCATGAGATTAAAGTGAGAGGGTTGTTGGGAATTAGAAAGGTTGTAATTATTACTGAGTCATGACTGAGATGGGTCTGCATAAGTATTAATGCATATGATACTGATTGTTTTATGATTAATAGTAATTCAAAATGAATCATTTTGAGTTTTTCAGCCCATGTAATGAAGAATCTTTAATGTGATTGAATTGAGAATTAAGTACATGAACCCTTTTTTATAGCAGTTTTATTTAAGATTTCAGCAACATTTCTTGCCATATAAGTTCCCAAAGGTCATAATTTTGTAGGGGAAGTTAGCCAGAATATTTCAGCATTCTGATTTAAAGGGTAACTATTGAATTCTTGAATTACAGCTAACCTTGAGAGAACTCATTGCAGTCTGTGTTAATAAGCTTATGAATTGGATGTTGAAGCATGATGTTGGGTTTGGCTAAGAATAACTTCATCTTTGAGGTTTTAGAAATTTCATTTTGAAATACTTCACTGTAATGAATTACCTGATATAATATATGGTAAATTCTTCAGTGCATGAAGTGATGTTATTAATCATATGCAATAATAAGGTAATCAAATGAGTCAAGATCTAGTACAGCTGATTTTTCTATTGCCTATATTATCTGTGTATCATTAAATCTGTGTTAGGGAAATTTTAAGGAAAACATAGAGCTTATGCTGCAGTTACTTGCATTAAATTAAAGTGAGGAATATTCCATTCTTATTGTGGTGAATGTGCAAAAAAAAATTAAAAAAGAATTAATGCATCATATTGCAAGGCAACCGTGTATTCTAGAGAATCAGCCTTGCCTTCAGCATATCATGATTGCATATACTATAATTAATCTTGCTTGCTTTTGGCTGTTGACTTTCTTACAAGTAGTGCAAACATTCACCATTGCAGTATTATTTCGAGGTATTCAACTCTTCGATATCTTTAAAACTGTTTATTTTTGTAGTTCATGGGAGATCATACATAGTGGAATCATCTCCTTGATGATGGATCTGTATCAGTCTTTATTTTATTCAATGGGTATGCAATTCTTAAATCTCATGTTGGTTTCTTGTCACCATTGGTATCACATTGTCATCACATCACAGATTTGGTCAAATCAGCTGTAGACTTTGATGAAGTTTTATTTTGTAGAAATATCTGCCTTGGTAATTCACAAAGTTTTGTGTAAGTCTTCGATGTGGAAGTGAACCTCTGAATTTATGTAATAAATGCATGTTTTCAAGGAAAGTTTATCATATTATATTTTGAATAGCTTGGAACTAATTCAAAACAGGTTGCTCAAGTATGTAATTTTAATACTTAACCAAAAATAATGACATATTACTTTCAACTAGTTATTTTTTAAATATTTTACTGGCAATATTATTGAATTAAATGATATGACTATCCTTCTGTATCTGTTGAAAAAATATCGGAGTATGATTATAAAAGTAAAGGGTGAAAATCTGCCATCTCACAATTTTATACAAGAGTATTGGGGTACAGCTTATGAAAATAATTTTACTTCTCGCGTGATAACTTTAATAATTGGCCTTATTTTAAACAGAATCTTAATCACGTTAACTATTAATGTTACTACTATTATTGAATTATTCTTTTCCATAAGGTAGTTTTTATCATATTTTATCAACATCCATATGACTAAGTGATGAATTTATAATTATTTTGTGCCGTATTAACAATTATTAAGCTTCCATAAGTCATCTGAGAACATTAGTGGTCCATCATTTAGAACGCCCTTAGAAAAGACCTATATTGTTCAAATTATGTTATGATAAAAGTAATTTGAGATAGTTTTAAATCTGTTCTTATTTAATACTTGAGCCTCTTAAGTCATGTTTCTTCCGTCAAGTTAAGTTAAAATATAACTTGGACTAATTTGTAACTACCAAAGAATGTGGAAGGAGGATACATTAGTTATTGTGGTTTATTACCACATTATGTTGATTTATTCATTAATGAAAATGGATTAATGATATAAAAAATGAACTATGTACAATGTTGATGTTAAAAATATAATGGATTTGAAAGCCTCAAACTGGTGTTGTGAGTGGTGAGCACAGAAGCTTGGTCCTGCAATGCTCTTCAATCTTTTTGCACCACATGAATTTTTATTTAGTTTTATATTAAGATGGAAGAACCTCATATTGTAAGTGGTGCAAACCGGTGGGGCATTGGGCATTTTGATAAGCTGGGAAAACTATCTGCATTTGGTTAACATAATGTTATGTACATTGTTCAATAAATAACATGATTATAAATATTGATGCTGTTAAGCTTTTCATTTAGCTTTGTTTCCTTTCATTCCTGATCTTGATTTGAATTACCTGTGATCATTTCTAGCTCTACATGTGTTCTTTTCCTTGATTACAGTATTTTTGTTATCCAAGAAAACTAAGTAGTCCATCTCTTGACCATGTCATTTTCTTTAGTTACTTTGTATATACTTAATCATTGCTAATAAAATTATTAGACAGGTTATTTTGAAGTATGTGAGGCAAATAATTGTCTACCAGGAGCAAGTAAGTGTGAATGTGACTATGATGAGTGGGTCCTTCCCTAGAAATCAGAAAAAGGTGAGTGGGTAGAACTGAAAGGATTAATGGAACCGACTTTCTGGTTCCCTGTTAGTACGACTGTTAGATCCCCCTCTCCTACCCTGCCTGCTCTCCTCTTCCTGGAACTTCTGTGCATTTGGGCTTATCCTTAGTGTGTGACCATTGCACTGTTTTTCTCAAAAATGAAAATTTTATGAAAAAGACATGACAAGATGTATGCTGTTTTATAGGCAATTAATTTTTTCAGATATGAATTTCTGCTAGGTATTGGCTGTCTGTAGGTTAGGCTTTTATCAAGGCTTGTATTTATGACACCGGTATATTTTAAATGAATAATAAAAAGCAATATTACCCCCATTAGTTTGGTATACTGCAACTGTTTGCGAATTCCTCTGTAATTTTCACATTTTTAGGATTTTTATTTTGCATTACGGTGGTTTTAATTGACTCGTGCCCATGAATTGCTCGTTAACAGTCTCCACAAATGTGTGGTAACAGCTTCATGAATGAAATTTGAAGGTTAGCTTTTGTATATTTACATTAGAAGAATTACAAAATGAAATTATTAAGTGCAGAAAGAGGTGTGATGGAGCTTAACAAACATCATTTGTTTGTATGAAGATGTACATGCCAATTTAACAGATTTGGGAACATCAGATGGAAGTATCAAAGGATAAACTTAAAATATTTTTTTACATAGAAGAAGTATTGTCTATTTAATTCAAGGAGCCTCTATTGGATATTCAGCTATCAAAAATAATAAAACTTCAACATAGTATCTTCTGTTATTCTTATAATAGCTATCTATTATTAATTACTGTTTTTAAGTAGAAAACATTGCCTTTATAGGAATGAATATGCAGGACAGGAGGATTGGAATTCCAGAGTGAGAGAAGGTAGGGTATAATCTATCATCATCATAAATGAAGGGGTTAGGCTAGAACAGGGAGCTGTTTGTTGCAATCAAAGGCAAGTACAGCGATGAAGTCAAATATGATCTTTTCAAAGCCTTCCAAAGAGAAAAATATTATCAACATGGACTTTAAGGAAAGAGTGCGGAAGAGCTGAAATTGATAACATTTCACTCAAAGAGTGAGGAAAACAACTGTCTTTCTTTTCCTTGAAAAGAGAAAAATTATACCAATTTGTAGACCTGTAAATTTGGTCGATATCTCACTCTTTTTAAGCAAGGGATTGGGTAAAAATGAAATGAAACTTCTTCCACTCCTGATCTGAGGAATCCAAGGCCATGATTTAGAAGAAATTTGAATGATGACGCAATTCTTTATTATATAGGCTTAGGCTACTCATAAATTATTAAAAAAAAATTTTTTTGAACCTCATTCCAATTTATATTTTTTGGAACTGTTATAACTAATTCTTTCCTAATGTTAGGAGGCATTAATCATTATTTGGGATGAAGTCCATTGATCATAACTCAAAAATATTTTACTAATTTTATGCAGAAAGAAGGAAATCGAGCACTTAAGTGTTGATGATCTTTGCTTTCTGCATGTGTGTGAGATTATTTTAATTTTCATTGAATTTAGAAAATTTTGCCAATCTCTCTTATTGTAATTATTTTTCTAAGTCGAGGGAAATGAATTTAAAACGAGTTTTCGATATTCATTATGGAGGGGAATTAATACAAGACAGTAGTCACCGGAAGAAAATTTATCATACCAAAGCCAAAAGGCTGCAAGAAAATACTATGATAACCCATAATACCACAATTTATGCTGTTAAGGCAATTACATGTTACAGTTCGCAGTGACCGAAACACTATTCTCAGAATTCGTCGTAAGAAGCATAAAAACATCTTCAGAAGTGTGAGTTTAGTGTGTAATAGTTCTTAAACTCCTGATTTGGTATTGTTGGCAAAAGCTCTGTTCATTTATGTAGGAAGTACAAGAAAAAAATTATGCCAAAATAGTTCTGAAATAGCGAGTGATGAGCGCATTGGTAACTTGCTCACTCTCCACAGCTATACTGTTATTTTTTAATTAAAATATGAAAATATTGTTCCTGCCTAATCAAAATGGTGTATTTACCAATAATTAGGCTTTAATGAAGTTCTCAAATACTTCGAAGCAAATTTTATTAGAAAATATTTCGCATCGAATTTAGTTCTTCATTGTTATAGGTGTCAAATTTTTGGGATTTGAATAGTCTCGTGATGAGTACAGAAGAACGATTAGGAATTGTAATTGTCTTCATTGTGATAATAATTCCTCTCCAGGGTAAGTTTTGCAGTACTTTTTCAATAATGTGTTCTATTTACGATAGATATTCTATTAATTAACGCTGAAACTATTCGTTGAGAGATTACTATTAGTGGATACGAAGCTGATACTTATGCAAAGAGGGAACACCTCTGATTTTCCTTTTGATTTAAGTTATAATTAATTTTTAATTACTGGTTATTTGAAATTATTCAACAAGGTGAGTCGATTTTTGGAAACTTAGCAATTTTTACTTCTTATTCACGATGCCTCATCAAAAGACATTGCTTCCACTTTACTTTTCGACGTAACAAAAATTACGAAAGATACCGTCTCAGCTGTAACTTTATGGAATTCTTTCGTTGCTATAAGAAATTTTCCGAGCATATGGAATTTACTATAGGATTTCTTATTTTATTATCATAAGAATTATGGACTACACTCAAGCTGTATTTTAATAAGATTACATACTGTAGTTGTACAACATTGCGGTCTTATCTAATTCGTAGTGCAGGCTCGATTCCATAGTGCTGGGTTTGCTTTCGAATTAAAATAACCTTTATAAGACAATAGGAGCTTCATGAGCTCGATAAATTTTTATGGAAATACAGAAATGTTTACAAAAAATGGAAACTTATGGAGAGGCCAAGGTTTCAGATCGAAGACTTTTTCCGTAATCCGTATTTCGATCGGTGGAAACTTTTTGGATAATGAGATAAGCGAATCTTGTACTTGGTCTCTGAGGTTGCACGTCAGACTGGTTATCCAGCGTACGCGAGACGACGGCTTTCGGCCACCAATGGATCTCAGAAATCCCACAAGGGAGACGAGACGAACGGAAGTCTTATTGAAGCCTCTTTCTTCATCTTTTTATAGCTGCCTTTTCTTCTCCCTGGTCACCGTTGCTCATTGCTAGACTAGCTTTAAGCGCCGAACTCTGTTCTTGTCGAATTCATCTTCTTATCGAACTGACACGAATTTTACAATAGGCTCACTTTTGACTAGGCATGGCTCACTTTTGACGAGCTCAGCGAAGATGGCTCCTAATATTGTGAACTATTTTTAATTATTCTCATGAATTTTTTATTATCGTCATCGCATTCATGTCAGTGAAAATTGAAACGACAGATAATTACATGTAATAGACAAAATCAAATGTAATGTCATATATAGAATTTTGGACGAAAAGTAAACAGAATCAGGATATAATAAATATTTAACTAATGTTTCAATGTTAAATCTTCAAAATCAATTTTTCAGGAAGGGAGATAGAACTAGAACTGAAACTATGTACGAAATACTCATTAGCAACATAATTTTATCGTTGAACATCCTTAGTAAATTCAGAGGTCTCGTCGATTTCGAGCGTATTTTTGCTTTATCATTTATTAGATACCGGTAAACGCCCCCGTAGAACTCAATTTAAAAATATATCCGTTATCGTAGATATCTGGTCCTCACGAGCCAGAAAGTGTCCGTCATAATTGACCATAATTACTCAATATATTTATCGCCGGTAGGTGGTTTGTTTGATCCTGAATAAATTTCGAATTAATTTGCTAGTAATTAAATGATTGTAGGGAATCGTAGCAGACTTTCGAAAAATTAAATACTCGATTTCCATGGACATTATGTTGCCCGTGGGATTTATAGAAGCTCATAACTTTAAAAGCTCGTTGTCGTTCAAAAATTTTACGAATTTTCCGTGTATTTTATCAAAGTTCTTGCAATTTCGACTTAACATACATTCATTTTTCTTATATCCAGTCGCGTATTACCTGTTCTGATCCCTTTGACTTTTAACGTAGATAGCTCATTTATGTTAAGGAGTGGCGCAAATAATTTTTGGGAACAGGAATCAAAACAGGTTCGATAATAAAATTAAATGAGCATATTACTATGTACAGCTTACTGAAAAAAACAGCAGTTCACTCAATTTTTTAATTGCAGTGTTCGACGCTTTTTATCAATAGGATTTTGTAAGAAATCCAGTTTAAGCACTTGATATGCAATATCGACTCACTGTAGCAAATGTCAAGCGCCGCAACGACCTGCAAAATTTTGTTGTTTAAATAATATATTGATAATACCGAAATTTAATGAGATTTACCTCATAAACCTGAAATTTATTCCCTTTTCTTATACTAAAAAGAAAGCCAGACGCCGTTAACGTTATCGAGTTTGAGATTAATTATTTGTAAGTGCTTTTCAATAATACCCTCATTATCACCCTAATTATGGGGCATTTTTTTATCTTTTGGCCGTTTAAAATTTTTCAGTTTAAACATGAAAGCCACTTAAGTAAGGCAACTTATTACAAGCGTCGTTGAAAGAAAGAATTTTATTCTAAGTTCTCATAATGTTTCCCGTAACGTAGGAAAGAAGATTTCCCGAACTTGTTTTTCCAGATTCATATCTTTTCTTCAGTATATTTTTCGTAGTTTTCCAATTCGAACTGCTGTGTATTAAATTCTTCTTTTGCCTCTTGGGATTTCCCCAACATTTCAATGCATTACTGCCAATTTTCGTCATAATTCACGGTCAGGATGTAAAGGTAAATGAAAGAATTTGATATTTTCATTTATTAATGTAGTACCTAGTTATAGAAAATCGATCAGTCAAATTTAAATTTCTTAGATATAGTGATATTTCAGTTTTATGTGTGTGCGTTGATGTCAAAAGATACTTAAAATCATAATTTTAGGTTCACGAATCGTTATTAAATGCTCGCGAAATTTGTTTTTTTTGTTGTTGTGAACAACCTCTTTCTTAACGGTGGCAATTGCTTTTATTAACGAAATGCTCTCCAAATCGACCTTGAACAATATCCATAATTAACGGTAAGTGATCGCATAATCGTGTTCTCTCTTATTTTACATAATCTTCTTTGATTATTCTTTTATCTGGCGAACGAACTCAAGTATTTAATACTTTCATACTTTTGCACTTCCCTTGATTCACATAAATTACTTTTCCCTTCAAACTTTCGACTATTTACCAGTAAGCAGTATGTTTAACAGTGCTTCGACAGCTGGGGTCTTTCCGCACATGCAAATTCCACTTCAACTGGGAATACGAACCCGAGGCCTGTTTCGCCAGAGGCAAACGCGCTACCTACTTTGCTTTCCGGGAGCTTGAATGATTCTTACCGATTGTTTACCTTTATTTACTTATTACATTCCGATTCTTCATTAAATTTAACCCCCTTTTCCAATTGGTCCCCTCCCAAAGCTTAATTTTTAAATATCTCAGTCTTTCGAACTCTTCCTCATATCTCCGAATTATTTAGGCTCGAAGGATATCAGGATGGTCTTAAATACCCGGCCCATTTCCGGCATGTCCCTAGTCATCGATCATTGAAGTATCCGCTTTATCACCCATTCATGCTAACAAACAATAGCTTTGCTATGATACGACTCTTTGGACGGAAGTTCACTTAAATGTACATGTATTTTCACCTTCAAAGACATTTAGTAAAAACATCTTGCCTTTGAGCAAATTGCAGCCACTACTTTACGTACACCTATCTTTTAATCTCTATGTCCAATTAAGGAAAACATTCTCTCTCTCGGCATTCGAAGCCTTTCACAAGCCATGCTATCAATTCATTCCTCCTGGTATATAATCCCTCCTCTTTTTTCTCTATTTCTGAAACTATTATTTTACGGTAATTTCTTTAATTAAGCAAACTAATCATTAAGTTTCGCCTTCCTATATTAAGCATTATGTTCTCCTAATTTACATTATATTGTTTACTATTAGCTTACTGGTATAAGGAAGGATTATCCACAAGAGCTGCTTCAATCTTAGGGTCTTAAGCTTTTATTCGTTGTCGTAACTACGCCCAATACGTCAGATTCTCCGATTTATAGGAATTTCAGGAAATTAAAAACACTTCCCCGATACCTGGGAACCCTAATTTAGAAAGGAAAGCTATCCGTAACTCCATTCGCAAGAAGTTCAACGTCAGAATAAGGTGAAACTTATCAATAATCAGTGACAAATGCCAGCTGGAAAGTTGTTGAAACGCTAAAATTGATCTTCTCTAGCAAGATTTGGTAGAATTCCATTATGAAACGAAATAACAAATATACACTTTAATTTTCCACAAATATATTTGGATTTGCTTCCAATGGTTTCAAACTTTCAGTCATCGTCAGGCATTGGTAGAAAAGCCAAATATCTTTGTGGAAAATTAAAAGGTATATTCATTATTTCATTATTGAAACCCGTCAAGGTAGTCAAGGTTTTCCCCAAAAGTCATTGATAAATATAAAATTGATAAATGTTTAACCTTAGCAAAGTTATAAAGGGAGTTAATTTCTCTCAATAACCATCACAAAAAATTAAACACTTTTCAATTCAGCCGCAATCCGCTAGTTACCGATAGTATTTCGCCTCGGTAAAAACGAAAACGGATTTCATTCTGCAAGTATCAGAAGTAAATGGTTTCAAAACTTCCCATTCTTTAGATAGTGACGAATAGTTTTGCAAGCATTTTGCCAAAAATTTTAAAACGGTTTCAGCTTGAGAAGAGTCAAATTTAGGGAAATGACTCAAGGGAACCAAATATACCAATGGAACCCAAAAGAACGTCTTCCAAGACCTGTTCTGATCTTGTTGGACCTTTTCACAATCTTTTCCGACTAAAAAAAAACCTGTTTGTCTAGGACATAATTGCGTCCCTGAATGATGAGACCAGTGGGGCTCTGTGAATACTTGAATCATTACATCTGGTTTGGGAAAAATAAATTTAAAATTCTATCAGTTTTGATTCTCTGAAGATTTCTGCGTCACACTTTACTTATATTCCATCACTTTCTGTTTTCTGGTCTCTTTACCTTCGGCAACCACTAAATATCCATCAACGTCAAGCAGTTCAGCTGCCGACTACAGAGGGAAGCATTTCTACACCCCTGTAATCTATGACGTTCCTATTCGGAGACAAGGAAAAGGAGTGAACACGAGGAAACGTGCGCTGTAAGGAAGTTGCTCCGAAATTAAAGTAAATGTCAGTTTTATAAATTTTTGCGTACAGGTCCTTTAAGCTATGTTTCATCGATCCTGATAGAAAGCTTGGTGTCACCTATTATTGTTTTTCTGTAATATTTAATTGAAATCCCAAAGTTCGTATACTTTCTTATGGGAATATGGCGGAAGAAGCAGACCGAGAAGGATAAATATCTCTTTCTCATTCTAAAATGAATGTCTTTTCCACAAAAACTGAAGTTTTGTAGACCGATAAACACAATCCGAATATTAAATTTATTTCAATCATTTGTCGTTCCTTGCTCTTCGCCGTTACACCTGTTCCGGTCTCCATCGGCGTGTTAATTTTCTAACACACAATCCGAATATTAAATTTATAAACTGATAAACCGTCTTTTCACAATAGCGACGTGACTGGGACACGAACCCAGACGAACTTTTTCCGGCAGGTATTCTAGCTACTTCACTACGAAGCATGGTAGTTGCGTCGTTGGAGTACCTGCGTGGAATGTGGGAGACCTGGGTTCGAGTCCCAATCATTTTGCTATTTTTCACATCTGTTTATTCCTTGATGTTTCGTTTTCGTTTTGGATATAAGCTACAAGATAATCTTACTCTTTGGAATTGAACACGTTCTTTTAATTAATCTAGCGAACTACTGTTATCTTTAGATGTGTAATTTCATTCCGTAACTGTATATTTTAAACATACATTCTCTGTATTTCATAGTTTGTAATTTGATTTCCATTTTTTTCTCATTTTCGATTAAATAAAATATATTGTATGAGTTATTTCCTTAATATGCAATTACTGTTTTCTCGCGGGTTTTTTCACCCCCCTTCTCTGTGGGTGTTTTCCCGCAACGTGGGTTTTTTCTTTGTCAACCTTCAGCTGCAAAGATTTTTTCCCACACATCACTCTCTCTTTCAGTTCACAACTATATTGTGTACATACTACAATGACATACGAGGTCAGGTGGAAGAGAGGCCCACATGGGCCTAACCCCGCCAATGAAGTGTCTATCTATCTATCTATTTCCCAGTTCTCTTCACTCATTAGTTTCCGGCTATTCCAAGAACCGTTCCAAATTTTTCTTTAATTCTTTTATCAAGGATGTCAGACACCCACACAGCAAGTTTTTTTTGTCTTCCTCATCCTTTCGGATGACTCACACTTTTTACGAATCAGTTTCAGGTACACTTTGAATTTCTTTTAAGAGATATTTATAAGTACCTATATATTATAAGTTTGATCTTAGCTTTAAGCTAGATGGCTATCTTATGTAGATTATTTCCAGATAAATAAATTATCTAGCTTTGTTATAGGTAAGCCTTCATAAATACGCAAACGCTATTAATTCAAGCAGCACGATTTTCAAGAAAAAATTTATATGAACTATTATGCTATTTCTAGTAGTATTTCCACGAAAATTGACGCAAAATTATTATCTAGAAAAGAAATCACCAAAACTTACGAGAGATGGGTCGCATAAATATATTAAAAGAGTTAAGTGGCCTGAATCCAAAGGATCTTCATTTTATGTCTTCAAATGTCACCAAGTGTCGTGCTCAGAAAGAATAAATTTAGTTGGTTTTACAATTAAAAGAATACGAATAATTTGAAAACAACGGGAATGATCGAAAATAACTAAGCAGGAGTATAGTCTCACCTCGATGTTGTCTCGAATATAACATACGATTTGCTCGCGGGCCGCATTTTGACCTTTCGTGGGCCGCAATTTTGGAACCCCTGGTCTAGAAAGAAAGGCCGTTGGAAAGAAATAGGAGAATGTCCCAAAGTTTCCACCTTACAAAGCGTTTTTCCGCTCGCAAATCGCGAAAGTTTTCATGTAAAAAGGAATTGGCGAGATATTAAGTTGGCTGGTAAGAGCATAACGGCTTTTGCTAGACGATCACGAGGTTAACACATTCTCAAGTCTAGCTTTAATGATTTAGGAGAAGAAAGCATCAGGATCTTTTTCTATTTTTCGCGAAAATCTAAAACAATTGACCGCCGACATTTCTCGCAACCATGGCAATCGAGCCCGTGAAATAGGTTTCTACAAATGAAAGTACCCTTTAAAAAATCAGTTTTATCTCCACTCGCGACCTTTCATCCGGCGAAAAATTCATTTTTAACCCAAAATCTGGCATTCGTCCAAATTAATCCAAGTATGGAAAAGTTTTTGCCTCACCCTCGCAGAAAACTTTTTGCCTCCCAAGAGATACCGTTTTTCCGTAGAGCGGCTGCCCCCATCCCATCTGCCCCCAACCGACGTCCTCCTCGAAACCGGACATACCCTTTCACCGCTTTCCTCAACCGCCCCGCAAACACCTGTCTCCCGAATGCTTAAACACTTCCAGAAAACCTGTGCCTTCGAGACAACACCGAAATCGAGCGATAAGAAGAACCCCTTCCTCCCCCCGTTCCTTCCCGCCGTTTTTCCGTAACGTTTCAGTAGACGAATCAGACCGCTACAAGATAGGACCTTTTTTTATCCAACCGTCTGGGCGAAAACGGGAGTGGAGGAGCCCTTACGGAAAAGGAGAATTAAAAAAATTCCCGACCGGAAACGGAAATTATTTTGCGGGGAAAAATTCTCTTCGCCCGGTACTTCCGGCGCTATATTAGAGATGTGCGTGAGGGGGAGGCGGCGTGTACGTGAGTGGGTGGTTGGGTTGCTATGCTTTGGGTTATTTTTTTCAAGGGTATGGGCGGTGGGAGGGATGTCTGTGTTCCTTGAGGCGGCACATGGGCAGCCGCGGGGAGGCGAGACTCGGTGGGGGCGGTAAGACTCGCAATTCTCCTCTGGAGAAACAAAAGAACGCAGCATTTCGCGATGAAGGTGTAATATAATGGCTGCGGGTGGGGATTCAGCCTCCCCTCTCCCAGGCTGATTTTTTCGGTCGAAATCGCTGCTTACTCGTGACTCATTTCCCCTTCAACGTCCGCCAATTAGATAACCCCTTTCCTCCGGATCGCAATGCGGCTATCAAAAGAACAGCCCAATAGCATAAGAGTACGTTGATGCATAAAAGGAGAGAATGACCGTTGCCGAAATGTGTGTGTGCTGGCGACGATAGGATCTCCTCCCGGCGGGCGTTGAGACTCATTTGCATTGACGTGATATAGGAAAATAAGAGAATGATGGAAGTTGAGCAAATTAACAGGCGAAAGGACGGCACAGAAAGAATAGCAAGGCAAACACGGACGTTTGAAATGATAATGTGACATAAATTTTCATCGACATGGTTAACAGAAGGTAAATACTCGGAGCTACCATATGCACGTGTGAGTCCGTCTTTATTCGAATGTTATACAAGGAAAAGATCTTTTAGATATGTTTATTCAGAAAGCTTGGGCGACGTGCATCATCTGAACTTTATCTTTCTAAAACATGCCTACTTCATACTGACTCTCAGGATTTTAGATTTTATTCAAAAACAGCTGATTAAAGGTTACTTATCAAGAGTTGCTTCTTAGTGGTTACTCACAAAAGGTTACTTAGCGATGTAAATTCGTCCCGTTATCGAACCTCATTGTAGTCTCATCGTATTTAATTTTTGTTCATACATATATACATTGAATTAAGGATAAACTGCTTTAATTCAAAGTAATTAATGATTAGTTATTTTCCGGCGGCGGTGTTAGAGTGGTTAGCTTACTAACCATCGCTCCAAGGTCTCGGGTTCGATTCCTGGATGATCGGATTTTTCTGCTTAGGAAATGGTTGTGTGTTCGTCCATTGTTGCCGTTTACGTCAACCACTTTAATTGTCCAGTAAATGGTTCTTTGTTGGGGTTATGCAAATAATTAAAATATGAAAAATTAAGGTAAATGTCGAATATTGAGTAATGTAATCTCTGGGACAAGAGAAAAATTCTTATTTGCAAATTTCAATATTTGCTAGGTTACATGGTATGAATGCGTATGTTGAAATATCGATCTACTTTTAATGTTTTAATATTAGTAGAAGCCCTATGTTATAAAAATTTGATCCTGTTTAAATAAATCTCATTTAAAATAACTATAAAATAAGGAATTTCTTCAGTAGGTTACTTATGATATCTCTGTTAAGTAATTCGGCAAACACGGAATGCTACGCTTGAGTTCTAATTAACATCTCCGTTGATGTGCCCTTAAAAGTTGCAGACAGGTGAAACACTCAATAAATGTCTCGAGCCATTACCTTTCCAAATAAAATGAGCGTTTTTAAATACGCTTTACGGTTAATTGTCGTCCTTGCTTGTGAAACGCCGGAGATCATCACCGAATTCTCCTCTTCCTGTTTGGCCCCATTTTCTCATCGTCACGCGAACTTAGCAGTCCAGTATAAAAGTTTTGATGTTAAAGGAGATTTCCCGGAGATAACTATAATCGTTTGATGGACTAGTTTTTAAACAGGTTGCTAAATAGTGAAGGCATTGGCAGTTACTTCAGATCGAAATCACAAGTTCAAGAAGAAAGGGGAGGGAAGGATATTCCAACAAGGCAGCAGGAAACTTCTTTACCATGACTGAGAGGCCAAATGAGATATTGTTCCATTATGATTTAATACCCCAATAAAAGGGTTTTGGAGTGCAATAGAGGCCTCTCTTAAGTATTGAATTTATAATGGAAAGGGGAATTTTAAAAGTTACATCACAAAAGCGAGGTTTTGAAGCGAAAACTTGCTGATATGAGACTATTAAGTGGGTGCGGATGCTAAAATTTCCTAGTGGAGATGCATTAACGTGTTAGTTTTTCACGTGAGCGCGGTATATTTGTTATTATACACCTTTAAATTCTCTGATGTTCTTATGTAGTCGAAGTATAATGGTACCGTTTGGATAGGGTTTGTTTAAGAAAATTTTAAATATGAACATGATGGCAGATCACATTTTCTAAGACAAGGAAGAACAAAATGATTTATAATTCTATAATAAAAGTTTTATTTTCCACCAATCACTTTGATTTAGCTAATTATCTTGAATATTAGCCATTTAGGATCGTAAATGAAATCATATCCATTGGTGCGGTTGTAGACAGAAGATAACGTAGTCCACTGAAGAATTTTTATTCTCATTATTAAGTATTCTAATGTATTAGAAACTTTGGAACCGGAGTAATTTGCTATTTTACTCGTTAGTTTCAGACTGCTTCGTGGCGATTTAGTATTTAAGCGAGAGTAATGTTTTCAAGATACAAAATCCCTTTCGCGTTAGAAACTTGTGTGATTATCTGGCCTTTTTATTCATCTTTTAGTAAATTGCGGTGCTGAGCTTAGATTGTGAAGAAAGACAAACAAAAGGAGATCACAAAAGGTGTATTATTACTTTGAAAAAGGGGCATATTTATAATTAGAAGTAATAGGCGTTAGATTAGAGCCCAATCCTTGTTGGGGCTCAGTAAGACGGTGATTGTGAACTTTCATTAACTTACAGCAAATTGATCTTGTTTTTTGCTTCATAAAATAATTTAATATTCGTTGATAAAGTCTACATGTTCTAATCTACAAGTCTACAAGTCTAGTATGTTTATAGTAAACATTACATCGCTTATGTCACTATATCAAGTCTATTCACCATAAGTTATCCCACAACAGTTTATGGAAATACCGTGTGTTTTAATTTAGAAATTGTTTATTTATTCTTGCCTCAGTGTAGCAACAGATTCGTATGCGACGCATATTTGTGTATTTTATGAAAAAAACGAATTTTTACTCAATCCCTTCAGGGGACTGATCCGGTCTTTGCGCCTAGGGGCCCCGAAAGCTGAAATCCGTCCCTACTTTGAAGTAAGATGCATGAAAACGTACGTATACTTCACCACGAAGTAATTAACTAAGAAGTAAGATTTTCGTTTTGTAGATTTGTTTTGACGATGCTCGAATCCTTGCGTCGCGTCTATTGGTTTTCAGCGCGTCCAAACCTTTCGGATATTTTTTTACCTCTCACGGAAGCACCTGTTTCAACCACGTGTAAAGTTATATGCACCCTTGACACGAAATCCACAGCGTGCGCGAAGCTGATCTGCTCCATCGTCAACTTCGTGAACACGCGATTGTGACGCAATTAACAACGGCGAAAAAAAGGCCAGTAGAACGCTGAATCGTTTTCAAAATTTCCGAAAAATTTAAGAACGAGGAGCGGTAGAGAGGGGTCGCTCTCGAATATATCGAACTCCAGCGGTCGATCGGGAGAGAAAACAATTGAAAATGACTTCTTATATCGAGTGGAGGGCCCATATTCACATTCCGACCACTTCCCCTCGGTTGTTTCATCATGCCAGACTCTTCCTCCGCATGCATATACCTATCGAGTAGATCGGCTATGAATAAAAGATAGGAACACTTCCATTGCAGGTGTTTTCGTTGCAATACATAAAAAGAATGGAAAAGAGGAACGGGGGAAAGTTTGTCTACGATCGAAGATGGCTGAATTTTACATCCTGAAAAGGTGCGATCGGAAAAAGAATTTCAAGTCTTTTCATCGATAGCAAATATGAACGCTGCGATGCATCTGATCATTTTCTGCGTGAAAAGACAAGGACTTTTTGTGATTGATTTTCCAAAACTAAAAAAATATCTTTTTCCAACCGTCCCGGGGGTCCAACAATAGTTTCTAGGGAAGTTTAGACGAAGAGAAGCGATTAGTGAGCGTACATACATACATGAAAGAGTATACCACTCAGGAAAATTTGGTCAGCAAGTAACGGTAAGAGGAATATTTCGGCTGACGAGCTTGTTAAACGGGCTTACATACATTCAACTCTTTCTTCTCTTAACCTAAATGCGGATTCTTTCACAAGGGAAAGTTGGAGATTCATCTGAGGTAAATGAATCTGTCAATATAAATCAACTGCTTCATTCATAACCTAAATTAATTGATTTAATGTATTCATTCGACGCTTATCAACAAGCTTGAGTGAAGTGTTGTAGTGAAAGCCTCCTGCATGCGCTGTGCTCATGTTAATATTAGCAAAATTTGTTTGAAGTTGGTAATATGGATTTGATGAGCTATCGCAAGATTTAGTCAATTCAGTTTCTACTGTTAAAAATTTCCCATTCACTAAATTACTCCCGGTTTACTCCAATAGCGAAACATTTCTTTACGAATCCTGAATCTAGGTTAACAGGAGTAAAGTGGGTTGGGTTGAAATCGTGGATTTTTCTCCATAAACCTTCGGTTGAGGTTCTCCACAACGCAAATCTTTGTATTTTTATGTGTATTTGTATGTAGTTTTATGTATTAGTATTTATTAATCTATATGAATACCTACTAGTTTCTATCTCCTGTTTGTACCAATTACCTTTTTTCTATGTTTGCCAGATTGCTAGGATTCATTACTCTAGATTCATGTTAATTGCAGTCGATTGTTTTGTTATTAGTAATATCATTATCTTTTATTATCTTTAGAGATTAGGTGGAAGAGAGGCCATTTTGGATTAACCTCGCCTAAGATTAAAATAATAATAATAATAAAAATAACCATAGAGGCCTGATGCTATGACCGCAACGGCAGGGCACTCTCAAGGGGCCATCAATCCAACGTGGCATGCGATCTAATCTACGTATACCTCTTTTCAGAATGAAGCGGATAAAGTATTTGGAGGGGCAATTTTTATTCGTATTACGCAACACTTTCTCCAAAATCGCCACTCATCTCAAATATAGATTGAGATCGTGTTGAAAACCTCCGCACATTTAATTTTGCGATAAAAATTGCCGGAGTCCAGTTAAAGGTAATTTATGATCGAAATATATCTATTTTAATACATTTCTATAAAGTTTCAGTCTAGCCAGAGGCGCGGCCTTTTCGGGCGTTCAATGCGGCCTATCCATCGCTTCCTGAAACGAGTGTCTGTATTTTTGCAATTTTGTTTACCTATCTCACCAATGGCCTCCACTAAATATGAAATGAAGAACATTCTCCTTGAATTCAATAAGCGAATTGATTCGTTTCGTGCACATAATGGAGATTAAAAAAAATGACTGTAAGCAATACGCAACTCAAGTACGGCCGAATGTTTTTACACACGGCTTTCCTTATGAGGTCGAATTGTGTACGGGGCATTCCGTTGGAAAAATCCTTGTTAAATCATAAGAATATGTTATTATCCATCTCCATATATATCGCTCGATGTGTGACAAATGCGGATTCAAAACTAACCTTACGGTGTATCCTAAGAAAATCTGAACGAGGAGGAAATTTTATGCTTCTCGCTATCTTACGAATGTCATCACATGACGAGAAATTAACAATATTCTGACGTAAAACAATCCAATCTCTTATTCTATGTTAAAATTTACAATTCGCGTGTATTTGATGGCGTTAGTTACTTTTGGGAATTTTTAGCGATTATTTGAAGTTCTGTCTGGCATATGGGTAGCCATTATCCGTTCATATCTGAAGTATATGAATTGGAATTCAAAAAATGAAATATTAGATTTCATAGTTAAGAATAATTACTTAGCCTAAGTAATGTAGAGATTTTTGTGACCGCTTTTCTGAACTGCAGTGGTCTTTAATCTTTAGTCTTTAATTAATGCAATTAAACCTATTCGTGCAAGGCAATTAACTCTCATTCCTACAGAGAGATATTTCGCTATATGACGCCTAACAAAATGCCTTACATTTCATGGGAACATATTAATGCCAGCATAAGTTGGTAAGTTAGTCGTAGCAAGAACGGTATTATGAAAAGTAGCGAAAACGCCAGCGAATTTTGATCGTAAGTAGTCTTTATATATGTAAATATATGCAGAATACGCTCGATACTCTCGCTAAATTAAATATCTTGGTTAATAGATAAATATCCTCCCTCTTCTGGAAGATATCCTTCCTCAGTGCAACGCACTGTTATTTATGGAGGAAAATTACTCTAAAATAACAAAAACTCGGAATTGTTTTGCGAAGTCGGTAGGTAAAATGTGACAAGGGAATTTCAAGTCCACTCAGAAAAAGCATTATAATAATAAAGAAACCTCTTTCTCGTTTGGTCGGAGCGAAACGACTCCATAAAATTCCTCGTAATTAAAATCCAGAATGGAAACGAAAGAAAATTTCGAGTGCGAGAATCCGTTCGCAATTCTCATCAAAATACCTCTTATTCTCCAGACTGGAAATGTCTGTTAGGTCGCAGAGTTTCGAATCTCTCACATATTTTATTCGCTTCCGAAAACAGCCGCCTAGCAGACGCAATAAGCAAGCATATTAATTATCTCCTCGAATACCCAATAAATCGAATGACGACCCATTTTTACCAACTGTCCTATTGGTGAGGTAATTTATTAGCTTCTTGATAACCGAAGTAATCCGTAGGAGGAAGAAACCACGTCAATTTATCTCCGGCGATTTTTCCATTTTCTAGCTAGCATAATCATATCAAAATATTTATTTTATTTTCAAATATTTGTTAAAAAAAATATTATTTATTTCGTCACGATTACATTCATGAACCCAGAGCAAAATCTGTATTGAATGGATGACGTCAAACGAAAATTAGAGAGTATGAAACAATGAACATTCACAATCTCAGTTATCTTACCATTTGTTACATCGAAGAATCAATATAAATTTTTGGTTGAATTAGATTTAAAAGGTAACACAGCATAAGAACGAATATCTTAAGGTCACACAACTGTTTAGATAGAAGGTTCTCAAATGAAATTTACAAGGAAATTGACATTGTATATCTTTTCATACATGTGTATCACAATTATAGTACATTACATCACTGTATTCAGCATGATGCATCATTATCCCATAAATATTCATCTATCACAAACTCTTTTAAAGATTTTGTTTGACAGCAGTACATACATGAAACCAAATAATCAAGCGAAATCCCATTCTTTATTTACGAGTGAAAAATATCGCATTTATAGGTAAGTTTACATTTACATTTAAGCCCTGCAAACCGCCAATGGCGCGTGGCAGGGGGTGTAAAACACCTATATCCCTAACTACCCTGGATAGCTATTAGCTTCTCTGATACTTCGCGGGAAAAAAGACCAAAAATATTTATCCGTCCTGGCGACTATTTCCCTGTATCGCTTTTTCGTTTTCTTTCGAAGATTGCGTGCGTTACTAGCTGGGATGAGAAAATCAACTATCTCCTCCCCGAGATCCGTAGTGACAAACTTATCAAAAAGCTTCCTACGGTCTTCTATCACTAAGCGAGTTCCATCCGAGGGATTCTATCATAGCCGAAGCACTGCTGTCAAATCTGAAATCTCCCTTAACGAGCCTAGCTGCCCTACTTTGAACCATCTCAAGATGGGATGTTAATCCTTCTTCGTGAGGATCCCAAATCGCACAGCAATACTCCAGGAGAGGACGAATCAAGGAAAAGTACGCTATTTCTTTTACACTCGATGAGCAGCCCCTCAGAATTCTATTGGCTAAACTTTGCATCCTATTCGCTTTACCTACTATACTGAATGTGCTCTTTGAAGGAAAAACTACTACTGAGCGTATGTTTACGAAGTAATCAGCCCGAAGACCGGATTGTATGTACCTCAACCCCTAAACTGTTAGACACAAAAAGAGGGAGGGAATGAGGTTAGCAAGAAAACATGATGAATGAGGTATCTTAGTTTTCTCTTGCTTTATTCACTGAGCCAGAATGTTGTGTTCTAGTAAGTGCAGTACTTCGACCATACGCATAACACTATTCATTGCATTTCATAGAGAGTGATTAAAATGAATGCCATAATATAGTATTACTTATACCTCGGAATCTTTCATATTATCACAGCTATGAATTAGACTCAGAAAGAAGTAAATTAAAAGTGCATTGTCCTCTATCTGGTATGCAAAAGATCGAGACATAATTGCAGGAACGTTATCTGTGGTATGACCGTGTGTTCTTCCATTTCAAGAGAATGTGTCATCCATAACTAATTCTATTGATATTTTAGTTAAAATATATAATTAACACCAGCCTTCTTCGTTTCAGTTTTCTTCAGCGCATTTAATTTACTAAAATAAACACTTTCCCGTCATTTAAATAATACATTTTTAAAGCAGTCCTATTCATTCAAAACATTTCGTAAATTTCGTATCCACTCAGTAACTAGTGGCAACTCTTAATTTAATACCCCAATTTACGGCATCTTTCCCATAGATTTAACACGCAAAAATACCGGGCTTTAATGAATCGGAAAGAAACCCCATCACTCAAATGCACATTGTCATACATCCATCATCATATGAGGGAAATTAAAAAATGACTAGCGAGCATAGAGGAACGGGGTGGGGTATGTTTGCCTTCGGTGACAAAGTAATCCGCGTCCATGGGGATAATGTGTAATGGTTAATAAAAGGGGCGAGGGAAGATGGGGCAGAGAGAAGGGGATAGAGTGCGAGGATTGGAAGAGTGTTAGAGGGAAGCCCTGCACTGCGACACAGCTTCCTTCTACGCCAAAGGTGGAGGAAGTGGTATAAGAGTGTGGTGGGGAGAAGTGGGATACGGCGTGGGGGAATATTAAGGAAGGAAGCAGGATTCGATGAAGCATGAGGGAGGGGATGTGGGTAAGGGTTGGTATGCGGAGAAAAGGACAGACAGACATTCATACGAACCAAATCGGGACTCAAGTCTCTGACAGAGGGGGAAGTCCCCAACAGAGGGGAAAGAAATAAATGAACTACAATCTGCAGAAGGTTTTTGTGCGGAGAGGGAGAAGAAATACGAACAACTCTCTTTAAATTGAGGCCTAGAAGTCCTAACTAAATGAAGTCACGACGAAGGGGGTGGGATTGGGTATGCCGGGGAAAACGAAAATGCAAACTGGGAAAGAGTCGATACTTGGGTGATATCTTGACCCAAAACTCCACCTCGCATTCGAGGACGTTTGCGTTGAAAATTTCCTTAGCAGAGGATCATTTTACTGATTTTGTCTCATTTCGAAACTTCTAAAACAAATTGTTAAGTGGTATGGTAAATATTTTATAATATACATGGTGTAGTAATAGCGTTTATTTTGAAAATCGGAAGGGTACCAGAATTTAGTGCCGCAGAAAAGTAGAAGTGCTGAAATCAATAGCAAAGAATATGATAGGAATCGAAATATAAATAAATAAAAATTAACGGAACCACCCATATCGCCCTCCAATTAAATGAAACTATTTTGTATTAGTTAATATAATGTATCGAGCTGCCAGAACTTAGCTTAAAATTGCACTTCGACGATTATAATACTCCTCAAATCGAAACTTTACCAAGCACGCTTTACACTTATGCATCAACGGAGATTTTACTACATGGAATTGAAATTTACCGTGAAACTAGATTTAGTGAAATTCGAATAGGGAGAAAATAGGTTTAAAAAAACTACTCACAAAACTTAATATTTTCTCTGTATTTTACTAATCTTTATCGGACATATATGAAAAATATTATTTCCAAGATACCACTATAACGGCTCCCTTCAATTGCAAATCCGGGAGAAAATGTTGCATTTTCAAATACTGCCCAAAGACCCAATGGGTTAATAATTGGCTTTAAGGCGCACGTCTCAATGTGCAATCAAATATATTTTCCTTTCCCTTGTTTACTGCCTACACATCTTGAAAAGATATTTTATTCTTAATGCCCCCATATTTTCCGAAGTGCTTACATACATATCACTTTTCGGCTAAATGCAGACGGGTGATTGACAGTTTCCTCTTTCTTATTTTCCCACCCCTTTATCAAATTTTAGTCGCTATCAGTAGAGTTTCGCGAGTTTTTCACCCCCCCCGTTTCTCGTTGGCGTTTTTCTGCAGGGTTTTATTTTTTCCTAAGTTTGCTAACGAAGGTTTTTTAAACCCACAAAATATTCCTTTTCTCCTGTTTATTTTCCTTTTTTGTATTTCCTAAAAGCTATCTTTTTTTCAGTGAAAGTGGTAACAAAGGGGTGTCTGTAAAGTATTCAGCCCGAAGGCCGGTTGGGACCTCATCCCCTCTACTATCAGCTATGAAGAGCTAGGAGAGAGAAATGAGGCTTACTAGGCAAGAGGAGTGAGATAGTTTGTCCTTACTTTCCTCGCTGAGCCTGGATGCTATAAGCAGAACAAGCCCACGTTAGTGAAGCACAATGACTCTTTGAGTAGCACTTTCCGTAACATTGCAGAAGGAGAAACATCGATTAATGTTATTATTCAGCATAATTCATACCTCAGTAGCTTTGATATCATCACAGCCATGAACAGGACTGAGACAAAAGTATATAAAATATAGTTTTCTCTATCCCGTACCAAAAGACAAATGATAAATATTTCAGACATCAAGATATAGTAGCAGGACCAAAAAGGGGCTAAGAAGTATCAATCTCGTCCTTCAATAAAGAACTTTTATTATTATGATTATGATTCTTGTCTAAATAGGGAAATACATCGCTAACTTGCTCACATGTTCCCATTCATGTTTCGACACCAGCAGGCATACAGACAAGGGATTTATGAGCAATTCAACCAAATCCCTAGACGCTTGACAAACATCGAAGGTGAGGTGCGAGGGAAGAAGTTATGAAAGATGCTCTTGTAGCAAAAGTGAAGAAGGCGTGCTGGAGGGAGAGGATTGGTAGTTATGAGTGGGTGCGTGGGAACAGCGGGGAGGAAGGGACAATGCATCCGTCGGGAGAATCGCTAACGGAGTTTCTCGACCCTGTGCAAAGGGGAGTCGGAGGTATTTATGCAGTGATGCGGAGGGGACGTGCTTGGAAGAAGGCTTTGGTTCTGAGACGCCGACGGGGTAATTGAAAACTGCATCCTGTGCGGGGGAATTCGAAGGGATGGGTGGCCACCTGTCGGACGAGGCACCTTGGAGAGAAGCGGCGAAATGGAAGAGGTTAATTAAGGAATCGTGAAGGCCGAGACGTAAAAAAACGGAGGAGAAAAAAACCGTCTGGTTCCGCTACTCCATTTGACGGTTGAGAGCGCCTTCGGTGCGAAAGCTACGGATTTTCTGCGGGAATCCGCGAGTCTTTATCTCCTCGCGAAATTAAGATTCGCGGTGCGTTCTACCGTTAAAACGAAGCGCTGAGGCTGGATCACGCGATGGCCGGCCCTGTTTTCTCTTTGGTAAGGAGAATCTCCTCAAAAGATGCCTCTTGCACGTCATCTTCTGCCTCAGATTGGTCGCCAGTAGACAATCAAACTTCGGGGGTCGAGCGTAGTTGCAAATTTAGCGATTTTGTCGCTAAATATAGCGAATTTTTGCTTCTTTTAGCGACCTTTTTTTTGTAGCGACATCTCATTCTCCATTGAGCAAGTTATATTACGTGAACCCACCTTTATCCACTCCTAAAGTTATACGTTTGACTTATTTGAAATTAAAATGCCATTACTTTCAGCTAATACAAGACATAGTATTCATACTATAAATTTATTTTGTGTGATTCCTGAACTGACACTCCATTCATCATAGAAGGGAATTTAAGCTATTGTGTAATTTTAACTACTTTCTTGCGATTTTCTCTGATTTTAGCAACTTCATAACTAGAGCAACCAACCGGCAATTGGGAGACCCGGGTTTGAGTCCCGGTTCCGTCAGACTTTTTTCATGTCCGTTTCTCCTTGGGAATTTTCCTAGGTGTTCGCCTTATCGTGCCAAGTTACTAGAACCCCTTTCCCTTCTTTTCATAACTACTTTTCAGGGTGTATCTAGCGACATTTTCAAAATTAAATTGGCATCTCCAGAATTGAATTCTCGGAAGATTTGACCGAGTATCCGTTACCGAAAATCGAGTTGCATATTCTGTAGTTAAAATTAGTTCTCTCTATTTCTTAAATTAAGTCTCGCATTGGTGGGATATGTGCTTGAACGGCAATAAGCGTGTCTCATCAGACATTCTTCCTTTCTCTCCTTCATTCTTGTCTTTGAGAGTGTTTTTCGTGAAATATTGAGAACAAGCCTGGAATTATCGCATGAAACAGAATCCTCGAAGTGATAAATGTTATAAAGAAACAGTAATATTAAGAATCACAAGGATTAAGGAAAGGTTTGAATACTTTACAGGATAAAGTCCTGCGGCTGATCCCAAAGAAATGACAAGTGTGAAAAATAGCGTCATGACTGGGACCTAAACCCTTCACCATGCTGGCCATCCGCTTCTCGATTCCGAAAGAATATTCGTATTGATACTCGTAGTCATACTTCGAATTATCGAAAAACTGTCATCGATATGTGAATGTCAGGATAGCGTTTTGGATCACAACACGTTTAACAAAATGGCATGTTCTTATCAGGAATACACGGAGTACCTCCTTTTCAATTCAGCTATGCATTCAACAGAGAGAAATCCGCTTTAATTGAATTACCTGCAGCTGAAGAATGTGGAGGGAGCTACACCATTGTTCCGTCGACAATCTTTTGCTCCTTAGGGCTGCGGGTTCCAGTAATTGGAGAGATCCTCTGCAATTGAAAGGAGATCTATTGGGTTTTCGCAGGAGCAATGAAATGCAGAGAATAAGTAAAGAGCATTCCCATTCCAAATTTAAAAGAGCCGAATTCGAGATATTTTTATACCGAAAAACATAAAGGAAATGCTAAAAAAATTCCCATTCGGAGATGACGAGAGGAGAAAATCTCTTCTTGTCGTATAATTCATATCCCATACCTCAGGCGGATTGTGATTCAAATATCTTTTTTGAAAAATTTTTGATGCCCTTTGCGCAGTATCTTCCAATTTAAGATACTTTATCTTGCTTTATATACTTAATTAATTTCCTTGTGCTAATCTTTGCGTATAAAAATAATTTTATATAAATACAGATTTAATGTTCCTGTAAATATAGTGAAACTTGTCCGTAGCGGAATTTGTGTATAGCGGAAACTTTTCCATTACGGAAAAATTTCTCGGTCCCGACCTGTGGTATAGGAGTCCCTATCCAGTACTTCGAACCAGTATTTTACGGAAACCTGTCCATAACGAGACCTTTTCTGGCACCATGCTATTCCACTTAAGACAAGTTTGACTGTGCACTTTTATATTCCTATGATAGATATAAAGGAACGCATGTATCGGAAATATAATTTCCATTCTAACTTATTACAGAGATATACTAAGGTTTAAGTACATTCAATCATTGAATAATATAGAAAAAATTCGGCATTTTGTCATAAATCTTTATTTACGATCTTTAAGCCGGCCGTAG
Organism: Ladona fulva; assembly: GCA_000376725.2. NCBI lineage: Eukaryota > Metazoa > Arthropoda > Insecta > Odonata > Libellulidae > Ladona > Ladona fulva. Next base: position 2,961,074 of record KZ308299.1, on the reverse strand, counting down.
CCTAAAGCAGCGGTTCTGAAACTTCTTCTTCTTAGTGCAATCTGTCTTCCGACAGGTTTCAACTGGATACCCTATATCGAGTCGGTCTTGAGCGTCGTCTTTCATTTGCCTGTAACTTCGGCCATTTTTTATGTCATACAGCATTCCCAGTCTTTTTCTTCCCCTTCCTCGTTTTCCTTCTATTTTTCCTTCAATAATGCTTCTAAGTAGGCAATTTCGGCGTAGTATGTTCCCCAACCAAGCTGTCTTCCTCTGTTTGATTTCCCCGTTCTTAATATTTTAGATAAATAATTTTCTTAATTTTAGACTTACACTCCATAAACTAACATAGACTTCGTTAGGGAAAAAAATGACAACCTCTAGAATACAGTAAAATATAATTATTTTTGATCACGGTAAAATGTATGTACATTAGGTGAGTATGTTCGAACATGTTTCCATTTTTTTTACATTTTGGGTATGATATCTTTCGCCCCTGAATAGTAGGCAATGTTGTGTTACCTCAATTTCACTGAANGAGGCATACTAAAGTAGTTTGGACTTCGAAAGTTCAATCAGTGGTAAAAACTGCTTCTATAAAATTACGTCGCAGAAGGATGACTTGTTGTTTTACTCTGGTGCAAATGCGCAATTCGAAACATAACAGAAATCGAGCGTCAAGGCCACTTTTAACAACCTAATACTTTTTCCGCATTTTAAGTTTAGAAATTCTGCATTTTGCATTCATGAAGATTCTTTTTTTTTAATTCTCGGGCTGTGGACATTTCTGGCGTTAGTAAACTAAACAAAAATTTCTTTAACTCAGTTTTAACTGATATCCTACCATGTTAGATTAGGAAATATGGAACGATGATAGAAAGGAAAAACACCTTTCATTGTTTATTTTTACTCAAATACTTCTTTCAGTCAGCAATCAATCAGTCAGATTATAATCAGTCAAGTTAACAATTTTCAGTCCTAAATTAGCTCTTTGACGTTAAAAAGATGCGAAAATTTGTGGTTGGAATAATATCTAGCTAACTTTTGTTTTTCGGATCGATTGCAGTTGGCATCGCTATCCATTTTTGATGAACCTGTGAACGATAAATAAATGTTCGAACATGTTTCCATTTTTTTTACATTTTGGGTATGATATCTTTCGCCCCTGAATAGTAGGCAATGTTGTGTTACCTCAATTTCACTGAACCTCTCTCAAGGACAAATCCTGCTTGCAGCCGTGGCTTCCAAGTATTCATTTCATCTAAATGATGCGCGAGGAATATGTATATTGAAATTTTCAGCAAATTACAGCTAAATCTGTCGATTTATTTATATTATAGACCACCAACAAAGTAAATATGCAAATTAAATATAAATAAATTTAGAAACTTAAGTAAGCTTATGTTGCCCCACGTTGCTCCCTTTTTTGTTTCACGGATAATTCCGTGCGAATTCCGCGAATTCCCAAAATAATGTTCTTACACATACATATTTAGATGTTAAAATCAATATGCGGAGGCGTTACTTCGTGGAAGGCCATAATAATAGAAAAGATATCTCTCCAGTGTATTGAGATACTATTTAAATTGTAAATACTATTAAGTTTGTACAATTAACAACAAAATTTTAGAATTAAAATAGTTTATTAAATGACTGTAAAATATAACAAAATCACAGAAAATACCGAGCTTCAACAGTACATCAATTAGGACAACTATTTAGATTGACGGACCCACGGACCCCCAGGGATCTACGGATCCTAGTTAAGGAACTGCTGAGCTAAGGTAACATGTCTGGGGGAATCAAATTTGGTTACTGATAGATTCATAGCTTATTCATAACGTCAATCTTATATTATTCTGGTATTTGGAAATGTTAAAGAACAGATTGAAAATATATAAATATTTGTACTGATTTTACTACATGAATTGTCGCTTTTAAACAGCTACAACCTCAGTAGCTTCACAGTTTGATTTTCCAAAAACCTGATGATCTCAGGAGAAAGTTTTCATTAGTTACGGACGCTAGGGAAAATACGAAGGATTATGGAAAAAGGACTGTCCAAACTCATTGCTCATTGAAAAGGCTTGAAAAATGTACCGCGAAATACCGTCATCGCTATCGTCATCAAAAATTGATAGGGAAGACTTCAGATTGCCAAAAAAATCGAATCTGACATCTCTCGGTTGTAAAAGAATTAATTAAATTTTTTGAGCTCCGCCGGTGGAGAGGTCGACGACCCGAGGCCGACGCGCTCTTTTGCCAATAATTTAACGGCGGCGACCGCAAAATAAAAATACAGGAGCTAAACTTGGACACTACACACTCGGAATAAAGTGCCTCCTTTTATTGGCCTTTTTAATTCCGAATTCAAATGATCTCTTATGGCGTAAACATACTTGGTGATTCAAATGCTCTTTGCCGGCAAAATCCTTCTTTCGGCGCCAAGTTGTCTGTGAGCGCGGGGTTAAAGACCCTTCCCGTAAATTAAAGAATCCGATGAATATAACTCCTCAAATGAGCTATACGTTAAGCTTAAGGTTCCTTAGTTCCATAACAGGGTATCGCTTCCTTTTATTCTTTTATAAATTCTTTGGAGGTATGGGCCAAGGAACCATTCCCATTTTAAAATCGTATGTATGTACCTCTTATCATAATTTCACAGGTAATTCCATCCTTATAGAAACAATCGAAACGTACGGTAGCAATATTAGTTAGGTTAGAAAATAATGAATATAACAAATTACACTATTATAAGTATACATCGTATCAAATAAACTACCTCACCTTGCCTGGTTTGCGTCATTTCCTCCTATTGTCCTTTCCGAGCTTTGGGTTGCTAATGGTAGAGGAGATGTGTTTCAAACCGGCCAACGAACTAAATATTTTCATATCAAAGGATCAAACTACTATGGCTGATTCGCTGCCTCCCCTCTTTTATAAGTTGGACTAGGCCCACCTGCGCAGTGGACTACTCAGTGTAGGCCAAGTTAACACGAATGAGATATAGATAATTCTTATTAAAACATGGAGTACATCCAATTAATCGATAAAGAACACGAATATTTCTAAGGAATGTTTTCGATAGAGATTCAATGGGAAGTGATTCTTTTAATCCTGACGAATATATGAATATTACTCTAATTCCGGAGTAAAATTTTGTTGTTTGCGTGTCTGGTAACATTCGGAAATATCAAATAATTTGCCCACCACTCGACGATCAGCGGTATGCAGGATATGTGGATGTATAAAACATATGTATATCTACGGGCAATATGGATAGGATATACTGGCAAAGCCAGGGGGGGGGGGGGTTCGGGGGGTCCAGAACCCCCTCTTTAGGTCCGATTTCAAGGAGAACAAGGAATGGGTGGCGAGAAGTTTGCGAACCAAGAGAGCGTGCAATTTGCAGGAAAAAAATCCTGGCCCCTCTCCTTAAGGAATTTCTGGCTACGCCCCTGATAGGAAATATCTTTCCACTGATTGACGTTGTCTGTTTTTATATATATCACAGTTTCCTCACTATCATTACAGGGAAATAGTTCAGGATCTAAATTAGGGAACTCGCATCAGTTGCAAGGCAGGCAATATTGCCGTTACTCATTCGCATTAAAATGTATTAAATTCACTACATTATTAATATAACTATGCATTATTTTCATTTTAATACATTTAAATAAAAATGTACTACTTTGAAATTCTACACCGTTATGTACCGTAACTATAATGAAGTAACATTGTAATATTGTTCAATATTTAAACTTGATCATATTTCGTACTTGAAAGAAATTCGATGATATTTTATTGTATTGTAAGAAAAGTCTGTCAATGTACAGTTTTTAATAGTATATGGTATTCTTTCAGTCAGCAATCAATCAGTCAGGTTATAATCAGTCAAGTTAACAATTTTCAGTCCTAAATTAGCTCTTTGACGTTAAAAAGATGCGAAAATTTGTGGTTGGAATAATACCTAGCTAACTTTTGTTTTTCGGATCGATTGTAGTTGGCATCGCTATCCATTTTTGATGAACCTGTGAACGATAAATAATAAAGCTGTCATTTTGACTGGAGCTAATTCAACTAGTCCCTCTCTGTTAAATGGGTCACCGAGAGTTCAAGCAAATATTTATCGGTAATTGATGCTGGCAGTTGATCGATAGTTCTTTGAAGCTTTATCCATGAAATCGCGCCTCTTTTTTGCGTATTATTTCGACTATTATTTTTCTTGAAATTTCCACAATCCTGAGAGCGAGGTAGCATCTTCCTGTATTATATGAATTCCTTTCTCATGATATCTTTTGCCATTCTAAATTCTTGTAGGGTGAGGAGACGCATCTTCCGCTTGGATGTAAACGTCTTTAGTGAATATGGAAGCAGTCTGGTGAACAAGATGGATTCTTGGAAACAAAAGCTTTATCTTTACATGGAAGAAGAAGCTTCTCAGAAAAGAAACGAGGGAAACAGTCTTCCACTGATTTGACCTTTAGCTAGAGGTTGGTACTGTCATTTTAACATATATCACGAGTAAGTTAGCTGTGACAATAAGATGAAAATTGCTTTTAAAAAACAATTTTATAATATAATAATTTAATGCGTTTTTAATAAATAATTTATTTTTTAAATGCGTTTGCACAACCGTAACTTAGTTCTGGGTCTATAAATGTAGTTTCTATGTATGCAGTATAGGTTCATCTTGTGCAGGTCATACAGTATTTCCATGAATTGGCAACCTTACTGTTGGATTGAAAATAATATAGACCTGGACTTTGACGCGTTCCCCTTTGCCACTATAATGGGACATGTTATTCATCTAAATCATTTAAATAGCACGAAGTAAAAATTTCAATTGCGTAGGATCAAATTTGTAGAAGGAGATCGATTTTTAATTCAGACGCTTATCAAAGGTCAATAAATCACGGTCGGATCTTAGAAACGCGGATTTTGCTTCACAATTATATACCACATTTGTGCTAAAATTTTGGTGTTTCTTTGACTCCTGGTCATTGTTCCACAAAGTTGTGAAGATGATAATTATATTTATTCACTAGTGCTACCAGTTGCAGTTAAACTAATTATTGATAACTCTAGGCATTGAACCGCATTATTTTTCGTTCCTAATTATACTCGGGTTAAACATTACATTAAATTTCAGAATAAGACTTAGTTATTACTAGTTGCAAGTAGCTATTTGCGGTTAAACATTACATTAAATTTCAGAAAAAGTCTTAATTATAATTATAGCTAGTTGCAAGTTAGTTACAGTTAGTAACAGTAGTAGTTAGATTTGCGAGTTAGTTAGTTGCACATAATTAGTAAACCTACGTTCTCTAGTTATACGTAAGTTAATTGCATTATTGGGAATCGAATATCGGAAATGAATAACGGTTTTCGGTTTCCGTTTGATTTGAAAAATTTCATCATTTTCGGTGCGAGATCGGTTTTCACTCCGGATTGAATAACGTTCTTCTCAGAGTTTCGGTTCGGTTCCGGTGCCCTGCGTTAACTACGGACCCGATCGAAAAATCCTTCTGCCCCCGAAACTTATGCAAACTTGCTGAGGCTGGTAGGACCCTCACGAAAGCGATCCAATGGTAACCGTTTAATTCTTCCATATTGCGATGGACCCCCTTATGATGGGCCTCTTCTGAGTCAACCTTCTTCAAGGGAACCCCTTATTCCAAGCGATCATTTGAGAATGGGCGCGTCCCGCAACGAGAAGGACGTACTTGAGTATTCCAATCGCAGCGCGTTAATGCGCAGGAAGACGGAGCCCCGCCCCGCGATAAAGGGCGCCGTTATACGCGTTATTGCTCTCATTTGTCAACAACTCCGGGATCGGAGAAATCGTGATCATGCAGAAACTTTTTAATCGAGAGCTAAGTCCAATAAACCCTATAAAAGTCATCCCCGGGATATTTCACAGATTTTAGACACGCCAGTGGCTCTTTATGCTCCTCAGAACCGTCATCAAAATATATTTCGAATCAAATCCGTCGGCATGAGTTTATTTGTGAATTTGAAATTTAAACCACTAAAAATTGTTTATATCAGTCGATTATTTGCGTCATTTACAGGTGACATACTTAATTTACTCAGTTGCGTCATCTATGGTGTTGCGGGCCAATAGAGTGGAACGCGAGCCAATATGGTAAATAGGAACAAGTTTACGAGCATTATTTCGTAATGTATGCAATTTTAGGGTCAAAGTGCATTGTTTGCAAAAGTTCGACCATATAATTTTTCCTGTCGAATTTATTGTCTCGCTGGAGTCCCGCGGATACTGACGAATGAAATAGTATTTCAAAATTACATCTTACCAGCATAATCATTACGATTTTACCCTCTGGAAAGCAGTGAATTTCAGTAAGACTTCGTAATATGGGAGTACATAATGCTCTATTTTATGACGAATATAATGACTGTTTTCTTCATCTTTCAAAGAGTTAGTAGAGGCATACTAAAGTAGTTTGGACTTCGAAAGTTCAATCAGTGGTAAAAACTGCTTCTATAAAATTACGTCGCAGAAGGATGACTTGTTGTTTTACTCTGGTGCAAATGCGCAATTCGAAACATAACAGAAATCGAGCGTCAAGGCCACTTTTAACAACCTAATACTTTTTCCGCATTTTAAGTTTAGAAATTCTGCATTTTGCATTCATGAAGATTCTTTTTTTTTAATTCTCGGGCTGTGGACATTTCTGGCGTTAGTAAACTAAACAAAAATTTCTTTAACTCAGTTTTAACTGATATCCTACCATGTTAGATTAGGAAATATGGAACGATGATAGAAAGGAAAAACACCTTTCATTGTTTATTTTTACTCAAATACTCGTTCGCATGCTTGATAACCACATTGTTGTATAAAACGCTACGCGTACGTACGCATGATTCTGGTGGTGGGCGTAGATGCTTAAATCTTTAATATGTATAATAATTAATTTAATTTTAAATTTATTTTATACATATAGCTAT
>KZ308299.1:2920245-2952526 GCA_000376725.2 Ladona fulva | reverse complement strand
TAACAAGTGTGAAAAATAGCGACACGACTGGGACTCGAACCCAGGTCTCCCACTTTCCGGGCAGGTATTCTAACCACTGAACTACCGTGCCGCGTCTCTCTCACACTGTTAAGGGAATGCTTTGTGAGCAAGACTGGCAGTCTCCACATAGTGGCACAACCTGCCGTCCGAGGTCCTCACAGAGGCAGCCAACTCACAAAGCAGGTATTATTGAGGTTTTTCCCCCAAGGAAATCACAAGGTATGGTAGTTCAGTGGTTAGAATACCTGCCCGGAAAGCGGGAGACCTGGGTTCGAGTCCCAGTCCCAGTCGTGTCGCTATTTTTCACACTTGTTATTCCTTTGGGATTTCCGTAGGTTTTCAACCTACTAAGATACCTTCCTTTCCTTTAATCAAAAGTATTAGTTGAAACCGGTCGTATTGAGAAAATATATAATGGAATTTTTACATTGTTTTTTGTTCCTTTTGAAATTCCATGTAGTGATGGCTTCTACCATTGATCATAAACTTGCCGAATACATTAGTCCAACAATAAACAATGTCCATCAACAGACAGCATTTTAAAATGGTCCAAAGTTAATCATCTTTTCCCCACCATTCCACTTGACCAATCACATTCTTTCAATAAAAAACTTTCACAATAATTCTAATTCACAATGTAAAAGGAAAATAAAAACAAATGTCTCTAAATCGAGTGCTTTTAGTGACAAGTCGTCAACCGCATTTATTCACAGCACATTCCTCAACTATATATGTTTGAATAACCACCTTAACAATATGTCAGAAGCCTCCTAAGGTAGGCCCTGGTGCCTGAGGAAAAAGTGACCCAACATGGTATCGGTCCATACTGCAGAAAGGAGTCCTCAGCAGATTTTTTGTCACCACACGATATAAATAAATTATAAACATGAAATTTGTAGGGGCGTTCAATAGAAAATTAATTTTTTTGGTTTGTTTATTCAGCCTTCTTCGCCGCCAACGGATTTATCATGTCACTAAAAATTAGAGTTCGAGAAAAGCTCCAAAAAGCAGTTGTTTACGAAATCAAGGTTTACAAATTTCGACAACTAGGTATTGAGAACAATACATACCACAACAATACATACCATAACAATACGACTACTGATAACCCTAACCCCTGCTGGTTTTAATTTTTCAAACGGTTATTTTGCTCGCAAACAACGGCTTTTAGGAGCTTTCTTCAGCTCTAATGTCTCACCACAGCAGTGTTCCTTTACTTCATAGATGTCACTGAAGTCTACATTTTTAGCTTTGTTGTGTCTGATAGATGACTTTACCGTGCAAAAGAGTTTTTTAGTTTGCTGATAACCGATAGCTACTTTCAATCCCTTTTTGTTCACTTGACACACGACTTTCAGAACCCATTGAAAATGACCGCTTATAATAAATATATGAGTGCAAACATCATCACAAAACAGTCGACTCTAAATCGTGGATTCAGCGTTTGCATTTATGTAGGTAAGGATGGAGGGAGAGAAAGAGAGGAGTGAGAACAGGGCGGTTTGTTACGTGGAGCAACTTGTTTGCGGAAATCTCAAGAGGAGCGCTATAGTGAAGAAAATACCGCTGCACTTCCAGTATCGATCTCCCATTGAATGTCTGCAGCACACAAGGACCTCTTCTGATTTCCTCCACCGTAGCTCTTCTCTTATATTGCGCAGCGACTAATATTCATTCATTTAAATTTCGGAGTATTTCCTTCATTATGCATGGGATATACTTTAAGTCAACGTACGCAGAGATCGGAGACTCAGCGTGAAACCCGCAGTACAGCAAAGGAGGGGTTCCCAGAACGTTTCTTATGGGCCTAGCGAAGGATTTAGTCGGAGTAACGCTAAGGCTTTTGCTGCAAAGCTACTAAAATGTAGGATAGTAGATTTTCAAGGGAATTGCTTTCATTACTTATTTCATCCGAAATTGTCTAATAATGATGATTAATGAAGGATTTTTTCGTAAATTGTTCGAATCAACTGTTATGTAAATAAAGGAACAGAAGTGAAGACATCGACATGACTGGAATTTGAACCCAGTCTGACATGACTGGAATTTGAATCTCCCACTTTCCGGGCAGGTTTCCTACCATTATACAACCATTATAAATAGTGAGGCATGGTAGTCTAGTGGTTAGTGCAATACTAAGTAGCAGTAGTATTGTTAAAAGTACTCCGATAGCTTAGGTCACTTCGTACATAGGGCTCCCTACGGGGATCGAATCCGGGACCGCTTTCACCAAAATCGAACACGCTGCTAACATGGCTAATCAGGAGTTCCATTTCCGCTAGAAATGGGAGACCAGGGTTCGAGTCCCAGTAATGTCGATTTTTTCGCTAGTTTCTCCTTGAGTTTTAAGCCGTACAGCTGCAAAGATGTTACCTTTCCTTATACGTTAAGGGCTGATTAATAATTAGGCGCAATAGGCGCTAGCTGAGGGCGTCATCTACATGGAGGACTCAATAAGACAGTGCTAATAAACTTTCAATTGCTAATTGTTCTGGTTTTTCACTTCAAGAAAGACTTTTAAATTAGTTGAGTCAGTCTAAATAATATGTTTATGGAATACCTTCCTTGCCTATGTCAATACGTAATGTAAAAAATGTATCCGTCATTCTTTGTTATTTACAGAAATATTATTGCAATTCAAAAGCAGTTTAATCATTCTTGTCGTAGTGAAGAGACAGCTTTCTATTGAGTGCATATTCGTGCATTTTATGAAAATTTCTTTTACTCGTGATTCCTTGTGGGGCCTCAGTCTGATGTTTGTGCCTAAGGCCTCTGACAGATTAATTCCGCCCCTGTTACTCGTTATGTAAATCAGTCCCTAAACTGGCCACTTTCGTTTTAGCATGATTTTTAGAGTTTTTAAGCACGAGTGATAATCTAGCGAACAGTTTATGTATCTCCTCAGTGATGAGTAATCCAAAGCCACTTCCTCAAGTGTACAAGATATTTCTCGTTTGCTTTTTAAACAATCTCATAGCATATATTTTTATTTTAGCCATAGATACAATGCTCCTACCTGAAAATCATTCTTTCTGACATAAGTTCGAATAGAGCTTGAAATAAAACGAATAGGGTTGTTATTATCTTGATCAAACCTAACGTACAGGTAAAAAGCCATCTAAATTTTAGAGAAACTTGCTCTTTATCGACAGTCAGTTTTTCTTCCGCGATAATATTCATTTCTCAGAAGNAGTGGTTAGAATACCTGCCCGGAAAGTGGGAGACCTGGGTTCGAGTCCCAGTCGTGTCGCTATTTTTCACACTTGTTATTCCTTTGGGATTTCCGTAGGTTTTCAACCTACTAAGATACCTTCCTTTCCTTTAATCAAAAGTATTAGTTGAAACCGGTCGTATTGAGAAAATATATAATGGAATTTTTACATTGTTTTTTGTTCCTTTTGAAATTCCATGTAGTGATGGCTTCTACCATTGATCATAAACTTGCCGAATACATTAGTCCAACAATAAACAATGTCCATCAACAGACAGCATTTTAAAATGGTCCAAAGTTAATCATCTTTTCCCCACCATTCCACTTGACCAATCACATTCTTTCAATAAAAAACTTTCACAATAATTCTAATTCACAATGTAAAAGGAAAATAAAAACAAATGTCTCTAAATCGAGTGCTTTTAGTGACAAGTCGTCAACCGCATTTATTCACAGCACATTCCTCAACTATATATGTTTGAATAACCACCTTAACAATATGTCAGAAGCCTCCTAAGGTAGGCCCTGGTGCCTGAGGAAAAAGTGACCCAACATGGTATCGGTCCATACTGCAGAAAGGAGTCCTCAGCAGATTTTTTGTCACCACACGATATAAATAAATTATAAACATGAAATTTGTAGGGGCGTTCAATAGAAAATTAATTTTTTTGGTTTGTTTATTCAGCCTTCTTCGCCGCCAACGGATTTATCATGTCACTAAAAATTAGAGTTCGAGAAAAGCTCCAAAAAGCAGTTGTTTACGAAATCAAGGTTTACAAATTTCGACAACTAGGTATTGAGAACAATACATACCACAACAATACATACCATAACAATACGACTACTGATAACCCTAACCCCTGCTGGTTTTAATTTTTCAAACGGTTATTTTGCTCGCAAACAACGGCTTTTAGGAGCTTTCTTCAGCTCTAATGTCTCACCACAGCAGTGTTCCTTTACTTCATAGATGTCACTGAAGTCTACATTTTTAGCTTTGTTGTGTCTGATAGATGACTTTACCGTGCAAAAGAGTTTTTTAGTTTGCTGATAACCGATAGCTACTTTCAATCCCTTTTTGTTCACTTGACACACGACTTTCAGAACCCATTGAAAATGACCGCTTATAATAAATATATGAGTGCAAACATCATCACAAAACAGTCGACTCTAAATCGTGGATTCAGCGTTTGCATGTATGTAGGTAAGGATGGAGGGAGAGAAAGAGAGGAGTGAGAACAGGGCGGTTTGTTACGTGGAGCAACTTGTTTGCGGAAATCTCAAGAGGAGCGCTATAGTGAAGAAAATACCGCTGCACTTCCAGTATCGATCTCCCATTGAATGTCTGCAGCACACAAGGACCTCTTCTTGTTTCCTCCACCGTAGCTCTTCTCTTATATTGCGTAGCGACTAATATTCATTCATTTAAATTTCGGAGTATTTCCTTCATTATGCATGGGATATACTTTAAGTCAACGTACGCAGAGACCGGAGACTCAGCGTGAAACCCGCAGTACAGCAAAGGAGGGGTTCCCAGAACGTTTCTTATGGGCCTAGCGAAGGATTTAGTCGGAGTAACGCTAAGGCTTTTGCTGCAAAGCTACTAAAATGTAGGATAGTAGATTTTCAAGGGAATTGCTTTCATTACTTATTTCATCCGAAATTGTCTAATAATGATGATTAATGAAGGATTTTTTCGTAAATTGTTCGAATCAACTGTTATGTAAATAAAGGAACAGAAGTGAAGACATCGACATGACTGGAATTTGAACCCAGTCTGACATGACTGGAATTTGAATCTCCCACTTTCCGGGCAGGTTTCCTACCATTATACAACCATTATAAATAGTGAGGCATGGTAGTCTAGTGGTTAGTGCAATACTAAGTAGCAGTAGTATTGTTAAAAGTACTCCGATAGCTTAGGTCACTTCGTACATAGGGCTCCCTACGGGGATCGAATCCGGGACCGCTTTCACCAGAATCGAACACGCTGCTAACATGGCTAATCGGGAGTTCCATTTCCGCTAGAAATGGGAGACCAGGGTTCGAGTCCCAGTAATGTCGATTTTTTCGCTAGTTTCTCCTTGAGTTTTAAGCCGTACAGCTGCAAAGATGTTACCTTTCCTTATACGTTTAGGGCTAATTAATAATTAGGCGCAATAGGCGCTAGCTGAGGGCGTCATCTACATGGAGGACTCAATAAGACAGTGCTAATAAACTTTCAATTGCTAATTGTTATGGTTTTCCACTTCAAGAAAGACTTTTAAATTAGTTGAGTCAGTCTAAATAATATGTTTATGGAATACCTTCCTTGCCTATGTCAATACGTAATGTAAAAAATGTATCCGTCATTCTTTGTTATTTACAGAAATATTATTGCAATTCAAAAGCAGTTTAATCATTCTTGTCGTAGTGAAGAGACAGCTTTCTATTGAGTGCATATTCGTGCATTTTATGAAAATTTCTTTTACTCGTGATTCCTTGTGGGGGCTCAGTCTGATGTTTGTGCCTGAGGCCTCTGATAGATTAATTCCGCCCCTGTTACTCGTTATGTAAATCAGTCCCTAAACTGGCCACTTTCGTTTTAGCATGATTTTTAGAGTTTTTAAGCACGAGTGATAATCTAGCGAACAGTTTATGTATCTCCTCAGTGATGAGTAATCCAAAGCCACTTCCTCAAGTGTACAAGATATTTCTCGTTTGCTTTTTAAACAATCTCATAGCATATATTTTTATTTTAGCCATAGATACAATGCTCCTACCTGAAAATCATTCTTTCTGACATAAGATCGAATAGAGCTTGAAATAAAACGAATAGGGTTGTTATTATCTTGATCAAACCTAACGTACAGGTAAAAAGCCATCTAAAATTTAGAGAAACTTCTCTTTATCGACAGTCAGTTTTTTTTCCGCGATATTATTCATTTCTCAGAAGCGCGGCTGGAATTTTGACAAATGCGCACGTGTTTACTTGACTCAGTGATAAAGGGATCGGAAATTCCACTTACGGCATGATATCAGGATGCTAAATGAGGATGTTAAAATTTAAATGCACTCAAAATTCATGCTCTGATATTTAATTTAGAGCAGAGAACATCAGTCGAAGGTATGCCTTATTTATAAACCGGTAAAGCTATGGAATGGAGTTAAGCTGAAATTTAATGCGTTTGTCAATGCTTCTGTATTAGTATGGATTAAAATAAGTTATAAATTGGTTTGGTTCAGTAAGCAGTATCATTTCGCTGGTGCGTTAATTTAAGACCGAAAGGGAAGCTATAGATACTTGACACCAATTTTACTATTTCTAATGCAGTTTTCCATTCTGAATTTAAATCTAAAAAGTCATGTGATGCGTTTGCACTATTTTCTTAGCTAAAACCATGTTCATTCGCGCTTCATACAGCAGAAAGTGCTATAGTGAAACTTATGTCTGTGTGCTGTTTTCCTTGATACAATGTATTAAAAAATAGAGTATTCTAGAAACGTCTTTATTGTGGGCGTGATAGGGACTATGACGTCCCTTCTTACATCTAATCCATTTAATTTTAATACAAGGAAATGATAAAATAGTAAAAAGAAAGAGAAAAGAAGATAGAAATTGTGTGGATAAAGAACCTATGTTAAGAGCTTAGGAAAATATGTCCATAATAGGAAAACAGCCTCAAGAGGGTAGTGCGCAGAACTTGCGAAAACTATTGATAGTAATGGATAAATTTTAAACTAAAGAAAATTAAGTTCCTTGATTGCAAACGTTTACTAAACCATAAGAAATGTGGTTTTCTTGAGGGCTAGTAAACGTTTGTTATCATGGTGCTTTTCTGTGTTAATAATTGCCACAAAGTAACGCCTGCTTCTGTTTCGTTTAAAGAAAATCATTTCCATATCCTGAAAAGGGAGGAATAAGATTATTTACACACGACTAAAAGAAGCATGTAAGAACGGTTGGCGATTGAGACAAATGGTTTGTATGTTTGGAGTTAACATGTTTCAATAGTTTTAAAACGCATGTTGGATGCCAAGATATCCGCCGATATTTTCGTTTTTCAGTTTAATGAGGTTCCATAGAAATTAATGCTGTTTTATGATTATAGAATTCTGAAAACTAAAGTCGTTATACGGACTAAAGCCATAAAATGTAATGTGCAGCTCCTAGTATGGCTCAGTATGAGAATGAAGGGAAATTGTGAGTGATATTTCCTTCAAATGCCTCAACAGCTGCAAATTGTTTATTCATTATACCTAATGAGGAATGCATACAAAATATTTGAAATTCACCGGAAGCCTTGTTAGGCTACTGTCAAGTATTTACTCATCTCAAGCGAGAGATAAGGATATGCATTTTTTTCGATCGCTTTCTCTACGATGACCTTTGAAATGACTTATGATGTAATCTATAAGTAGCATCGAAACGGGTTAAAACATTTTCTCGTAAGTCGCTGGAGGCTCCGTAGAATAGCCGTAGAATAGCCGTAGAATGGCTTAATCTAAGAATATCGTGTTTGGGAAAAATAGTCCAAATGCTAATCAATCATATGGAGAAAGCTTTTATCTATGGAGGGTTGGTGTTAGAAAAGATAGCGATCATCCGCTCGACCATATCCTGTCATTTGTTGCCGACCATCCGCTAATACAAACTTGGACTTTCGTAACGTTCCCGCATCCGGTTAGTCCATTCCTAGATCTCCGAACGCCGAACTAGCTTCCGCTTTTGAGCGGATGATGGATTTTTCTATTTTCAGTCCCTAAGAAATTTAGGGTTCCAATCGCATTAGCGTTGTACAGAGCTGATTGAAGCTCTCCGTCGAGTATCGGGATGATCTACTTTTAAAATCCATTCAAAGTGAAGTCAACCCTTGAATTGCTTAAGGCAGGGTATGCGAACTTAGTTCTTGATATCTTGATGAATGGAAAATTCTCCATTTGTCTCTTGGTACAGGGTATATAAAAATGTATCTTTAATTTCCTTTTGTTTCGTTTAGCCCATTGCTGTGTTGGTTAGGCTTCTGGTGAGAACCACGTCCACAGTTCATTTTTTATATAGTCTCAACGAATTTTCTTCCGTATTTGTATTGGTATTTTTTAAAGTGCTTCGACAGCTGAGGTCATTTCGTACATTTGGACTCCCATCGAGAATCGAACCCGGTACCGCTTTCGCCAAAGAGCTATCCACTTGGCTATCCGCGAGCCCGAATTTCATTTACTTGGAATGAATTTTTCATCTGATTCTTTATTATTAGAGATATTCCCATCAACATACCTGACGAAAATGCGCATTCTTAGTCATTTCAGAAACTTATTAGGCATCCGCCAAATAAAGTGGATGACTTTTTTGTGCATTTTCCTAAAGAACAGTATACGACTCTGCATACATTATACGTTTGATCTTCATTTTGAACGTTTTCTTTCGATTACGTACTCTTGTTACTGTTTAGCTACTAGTCAAATTAACGTAAAGAAAGAGAGATGTCATCTTCTACGCATATTCATTCGAGATTTGAATTCGAAACACGCGATTAACTAATCATGAGGGTAGACATTCAAATTTATATGATATCATATTGAGAATAATAAGACACAGCTTTTACACATACCTCTCTTACAATTAGTGGTACGGGTAAAAGTCTTATTATTCTCATCGTCATGGAAACCTACCACGAAGTCAAGTCGGAAGGAATTACAGTTCACTTAAAACATTCTTATTTTCTTGAGATATTTATAATATTGCGGGAGATTTCAAGGTATTGATTTCTTCATTTAATTATTGATAATTTATTCTCAGTTAATGTTTAGCGACAAAATATTGGTTGGGATATACTGAGATTCACGATTGGCCGGTGATAACTCATCAAATCTATCGTAATTAAAGCTTGTGATATGTATTACCACTAAAATCAGAAAACTGAAAATTTGTAGCATGTCAGATATTTTTTAAATATGATGAATTGGGCATTTATTCTTCAATACGGTCTGTTATTGCTTAATGTATATATTGCTTGCAATTGTCGGATTCGGAAAATTGACGAATGTAATACCCTCTCTGCGGGTGGATACAGACATGAAAAATACTAAGTCCGCGGAATGATCATTCCATATTACTCATTCAGCGTTTGGGCTGTGTTGGTGTGGGTATTTCGCGCATTGCCAGAAATTTTCACTCACTCCGATAACAAAATCAACGAAAATTCGCGATATACCAGATGGGTAAACATTTCGGGCATTCCCCGAACCAGGCAGTGTACAATATTCAGCAAATGAGATCATGTTACATTTTGATCCATTATTTATCGATGCACGACGAAATTTAATAATTCCTCATTTTATAAATGTAATTGCTTCATGTTATGAATTTAAAGCTCCCCCATGGAACATATAGATGCATGAAAAAACTTAAACGATTATGGTTGACTTACGTTAAGAATCGCAGTTGTAATTTATCTGAATCACGCAAAGCTTGAATGCATCTTTCTGCAAGTTTATTATTCCCAAGAATGCACACTGAACTCGCATCGTTAGATTTACAGAGATCTGCATCTTAATTCCACGGATTTTCAAGGAATGCTTTCGTAACGCATACGTTTATGAAGGATCCTTCAGCATTCATTTCCCGATTTCCTCTCGTTTCTATCTATTCCTCGGCTGCAATGTCGAGCGTCGTCGCAGTTGTAGTTGAAAATAAAATTGAAAAAATTTTAAAATTAGTCTTCGAGGAAGGAGAATTCTAAGACTGGGAGGGGTTCGTAACGCACGAAACTCTACAATTCTTAGTAATGAAGAAAATTGAGTTGATTCCCCATAATCCGAGAGAAAACTTGGAGGAGAATTCGAAAAAATAAAATTTTGGACGAGACGTCGATAAAAAGCGTTGGCAGCAGCTCTCTTCATTTTCCGCAAATTGAATTTCTAGCAGAGTTGCCGATTCTACACTCGAAACAGGAGAGGTTTTTTTTCGAACACTCAGAGGCGTAATTTAAGTTACATAACGCCACCGTCACGTGAACATTGCGACGCTAAAAGTACCTGAACCGCTGCCAGCCACCGTTTGTCCGACGCTTTCTAAATTTCGCCCGTTAAAGTTTTCTTTAAGTGGAAACAAAATCTATGATAATTAACATTGGACTATGATACTTTCGCGGGTTAGCCCACAGATGGTGCTCATTCATTTATTTACAATTTACGGGCAGGCAAGCACATTAAATACAATATGCAGTAATAGCGCAAGAATTAAACATACATAAGACTAGAATAAAATGAAACGAAATTCATACTATTGATTATGATTATGCTTATGAAAATCATATTATAGGGATACCAAATTATACCTTGTACATTATAAATAAAGAAAAATNTAATTATGAGAAATCTCAGCCTTGCCCAACAAAAAATTTATCGCGTGTCGTTACTAAATCATCGTAGCACCCAGCCGCCGCGGACCAAATCGTCGCGGACCAAATCGTAGCGGACCAAAATTCCGGGTGCCGGTACTGATTGAATTGATTTAAGCTGCTAGAAAATAAATCTATTTCTTTAGGAAGACTATTTGCTAATATAAACATCTGAGGAAATGGACTATAATACAAATACTTACTTCTTACAAATTGTTTATCAAAAATATCAGTCTGTCAAGTAGAATTTGGTACATGAAAATGTATGCAACTTAGTAATGTGGGACAGTCTAAGTAATAATTTATTAATTTGAAAATAAATAACATGCCCGAAAACTCGATTGAGTACAACCTACAATTTAAGTAAGTTTCTTTAGGAAGACTATTTGCTAATATAAACATTCTAGAAAATGGACTATAATACAAATAATTTGTTCTTACAAATTGTTTATCAAAAATATCGTTCTGTCGAGTAGAATTTGGTACATGAAAATGTATCCAACTTAGTAATGTGGGACAGTCTAAGTAATGATTTATTAATTTGAAAATAAATATCATGCCCGAAAACTCGATTGAGTACAACCTACAATTTAAGTAAGTTGCTTTTTTTACATTAATTCCATCATGGAACATTACGCAGTTGAGATGGAATCAAGGAAGAATGGACTTGAAAAAAGTCCGACGGGACCGGGAATCGAACCCGGGTATCCCAATTGCCGGTCAGGTGCTCTGTCCGTTGAGCTATCCGGGCAGAACATTTCTCCAAGCCATTCGGGATTTACCTGGGTGCGCGCCATCTTGCGCAAAGTCACCCTTACCCGTTTTCCTGAGATGGAATCAGATTATTTTATTTATAGCGTATTTAAGAAAATTGAAAATGTAATAAATGCTTTACGCAGAAAAGGATAATTTACATCGGACTGCTAATGCGGTCTCGAGACGAGATTGTATGCATTCAAATCTCAACCTCTTATACTCAATAACATTGCTATTCTTTAATTCTGTAGGCTAGAGCATTATCGTTGAGAGTTCTCGAAGAATGTGATACGCCATATGCAGACTGCATTGTTCGTACATGCTCTGCTCCCATTTTCTCTGCTCCTGCTTCCACTGCTTTATTTACGCGCGAATATCCAAGATTGAAGCTAAACTCTTATTATGCTTAAATGCTGAGAGACCAAACGGATCTCAGGCATCAATGCTGCCCCATTTGGTAACCTTTCTTTTTCTGTTTAAATTTAATGTTAATTTTATGAATTCATGACGATTAATGTAACCACTTCATCCCTACAGCGTTAATGTTTTAAAATTTCCTTGCTCGCAAACATATCTAATATTTCTGACTAGTATATTTTTAGTAAATTTCAATACTGTTTTAAGGTATTATGGTGAATTTAAATTTCTTTGTCCACGAATCTCATCTTACCACACACATTTTCTGCCATTATATTTATGACTTACAGCTTTACAACGTCCTTACTTCATTTATATTCCGTCGCACATTCAAACGTTCGATCAGTACTGCTCGATAACAATAGTTAAGGATAATCATATTCGAGCCCAGTGTTCTCTTTTTACCTCAATGCCAATTAGCTATTTTCGTATGATGCAACACCGAGTGTGGTATTAGTGTGCGAATAGCTTCGATTTATATTCATGGGCAAACGAATAGCGGTTTACCGATAATCCGCTGCAATTACGCACGTTTCAACGGAACACAACTCTTCCTTGTTGCTTAAGAGCATGATTTTCTATATTTGTATTCCACGAACAGCAGCCAGACCTATCACAACTACGGAGTGACCTTAGCAAGGACGAGTAGATACTTCCATGACCTCGGTTCAAACCAGTGACCTACTCTGGCGCCATATCTCCGGGACCGCCCTTTATACAAATCGCAGGTAATTACACGTCAAGAAAATGCACATAAATCCCTTCGGAATTCGAATCTGGATCGTATTTTATTTACATTTAAAATTCGGAAGCCTTTGGTATCTGAATAATATCTGTATTTGGGGAAGAGAAGTAAATGACGTAGTCCTTAAATCAAACAAGCTTCTTATCCTTTTCATACGTTTAGATTTCAAATTATATTTGTAATTTGAAATATAAGTGTGTATCTCCCAAAAAGATATCCTTCTTTTAAATATTCAATGATGAAATGTTATATTAACAAGGGGCTAAGAAGTTTCAATCTCGCCCTCCGATAAAGACGTATTATCATTGCTAATATTCTAAAATGTAAGAAATAGGAACCATACACACTCGACCCGTTTCATTGAACGATTGCCATCATTATCTGCATGAAAAGTCATCAGAATAAACTCTAGTTCGATTCTCTGACCTTCAATTAATAGCTACAGAAAATGGTTGCTCTTAGTAATTGGGAGACCTGGGTTCGATTCCCGGTTCCATCAGGTTCGTTTTCTCCTAGATGCACGCATTTACGTGCAAAGTCACCTGTAACCTTTTTCCTTGTGGTCACAGAAAGCTTAGGAAAGGGATTTTGTACTAGACAAGATAAGGATTGAGGTTAAAGATTGAGTTTGTTCTTACTTTCCTCACTGAGACAAAATGCTATTACAAAAGGACCACGTAATTGCGGCAGAATGAGCCTTTTCATTACATTCAATAAGGAATGACGAAAATGAGAGCAATTATTCAGCATCATTCATACCACAGTTGCGTTTATGAAGCCATGAACGAGATCGAGACAAAAGTAGGTGAAAGATTCGTTAAGATACGATGAATAATTACGAGACGATTACACAAGATCCGCCATCTTTATTTACAAATTTTTCGCGAATTCTTCACAGCGCCCCTGACTCGTCGAAGCGTCGAATTTTCGTAATTTCGGAAAATAAAAGAGCAACACGTTGCCATTCAACAATGCGCAACCTTTTAAAGCCCTGCGATCGGTGGCTACTACGTTATACGTGAAAATGCACGTTCAACCGCATTCATACCTAATTATATAAAGATATGTGTAATACACACATTGTGTACCGAAGCTGTTTGGCCAAATATTACGCTTTGGGAAGCAAAATTGAATTTCGGACGAATAATGCCCTAGCGTGGAAGCGTGGGCCGCATCGGGAGAAAACGGCAATCTCGGGATTCCCTCCGAACGTTATCAGAAAACTATTAAATGCGAGGGAAACCGTCTTAAATTCCGGTCTCTTCGGCGTGGGCTCGAACTGCCGATCCGTAGGAGAGGATGACGCAGAGTGGCGCCATGGGGGCCCCTAGGATCGATAGCTTCTCTATTACGCAGTTATTCATTTTCTACGACGCAATTGAAACGGATCAGCACCAGATCAAACAATTTATGAAAATAGAATCAGCCGCAGGGCCTGTTCGTCTGTGCCTTAATCACACTGCAAATACAATTCCAGTTCCGGGGATTAAAAGTCCAAACTTTGATTATTTAACGGCCGCTCGCAATGATCATTCGCGGCTCGCGTTGACTTTCGCAGTTTTCCCGCTCATTAATGTTTCAACAATCGGAATTGACCCGTTGTTTGATTACGTGAGGGGGACATGTCGCCAAAATGTTACTCTCTTAAAGGGGATTGTTTTTGGAGGGAGACCGAATTGCGCATTGGTGGAAATTCTGCTCGTAATTGGTATATTTACGAGCAGGAATCGCTGTCGGCGGCTTTTATGGAGTTTACATTGCGATTTTTACGCTGCGAAGGTTTTTTTTTACCCACAAAGTCAGATCGTACATTTATGAGCTGGATAATTCAATGCCGTACTTCGTATTTTCCACAGATATTTGTGGAAATTTGTGTTCCACCAATATCTGTCGGAAATACGAAGTACGGTGTTGAATTATTTAAGATGGCGTTCCGCAACATTAGGCAAGAACACCTCGAGTTTTTATGAGCTGGGTTTTCCAACGTACAAATAATATGCAGCACACACTGAAGGTCTTAAAGCGGTCGGTCAGTTTTCTGAAAGTTTCACAAATAAATTTCGACTATAGAAACGTTTATCCGTTTTAAAACCCAAGTTTTCGTACTGCAGTTCATTAAAAATATTCTTAAACCCTCTAAAACTGTGCTGAATTACTAGATAATCTGGTTTCATGCAGAGCTTTAACAATATATTTAGATATTGGTTTTCATGCGGTTGCTGGTGAGATGAACAAATTTCGTAATAGTAGTTTAGAGTTGATAGATAAGTAGATAGAGTTGTAAAATTTAAAGAGTTTTTGCTGACCTTCGTACTGTACTTCATACTGTTGTCTATTAAAGTTATTTTTCCACCCTCAAAAACTGTGTTGAACGCCTTATTAATCTGGTTTCATACATAGCTTTAACGATATATTAAGACATTTCTTTTCGTAGATGTGCTGTAATTGTAATTGGCAGTGCCTGTGTTATAATTGATAGATAAAGGGTTGTATAATTTAAAAAGTTTTAGCTTGCCGTCGTGACTAATTCAATTCCCAATGTAGTCTTTTGACCAAAAAGATTGGACAATCCTGTCTTTAAGAGAAAATGTGCGAGTATGGGACCCATTTGAAGAAATTGACGCGATTTCACGTATAACATGGGAGCAAAATCACGAAATTAATTTAGAATACATCGAAGATTTGCTTTCACGGTTTTTATGGAATTTTGAAATATTTCCTCTCTCATTTCGAGATAAAAGTCTCATTAGGTTCGATCGCATCGATTGCTAATTCAATTTCAGTTATTATTTTTAACCCATATTCCTCGATTGAAGCGATTCCGGGATTCTGGGCTTTCCTATTTTATTCCGTTTCCAATTTGACTGATTGAACGGGAAGCTATTTCGGCCAGGTTAGCAGAATACGATTCCCGGAAGGCGGCACATCCGAGCAAATCGAACTAATTGCGCCTCATGACCAAATGTCTATGACGCCGCAGAGTTTCCCTCCTCTACAAAAATATCCTTAGCGCCGATCAATGAGGAGACCGACGTTGTCTTCCTGGAAAAACTGCGAGATGCGAAAGCGCTTTATTTTAGGAAAATCCCTCTCTCACGTGAAGGTTTGACCGCGTTCACGAAACCATCGTGCCATGGTCCAGATTAAGATAGCCATGGCATACTTGCGATGTTACTGTTATTACGTTTTAGCAGGGGTGTATTAACTCATAACCGCATCAAATTCTTAATGCCGTCAGGCAAATTTGTTAAACATTTCTACTGCGTTTGCTTGCTAATTTACTGCTGCTCATGACAATAAATTAACCTTACTGTGGCCGTAGGCAAAGTCAATCGCCGTACTGCGTCAAAATTTCTATTTATGCTGTGAATTTGCTCCAATTTATGCAAACTAGATAGTCCTATCATTCAGGTTTTCATTATTCCACGTGTCCTCAGTGCCAATTGTCACGGGTATCTGAGACTTGACAGCGCAATCTTTACACTCCCTAACATTTCCTCGATATGTATGGTTCTGTGGGTTTCTGAGAGATGGCGGTGACTCCGCATCTGCATATCGAATTCAAACAGTCATATCCAGATTTTATTCACCCGATGTCATTCCCCCCATGCGGCATCTTACACACGCATCGGTACATAAAGTTGAGAAAAAATGAATTTCTTTATTTAGATTTCTATTGTTTGAGGTTTCTCATTGCCAGTAATTAAATTTTGAATTCGCAAGTAAGTGACATTTTTACGGGATGATTTTCATTTTAGATACGGGAAACTGGTTAGTCTTTCGTATGCTGAAGACTGTTAAACGTCCAGGGTTGACCAAATGTTGGGGTGGATCAGTAACCTGTGACGAGGGATTTTCCCTGTCAGGAAGGTCTTCCCGTTAGCATAATCATAGGAAATAATAACTGGATTGTAATCATTGTAAAAGTCGAAATTAGGGGCGGATATAGGCCTACGAGGCCCTAAGATCAGATTGTGGCCCCCAACAGAACCAAAACAGAACAGATTAAGCACCAACAGAATCAAAACTTCATTCAGGAAACAAAAAATTATTATGCGAAATACATGAAAGTAGCATCGCAGCGGCAAGAATGCAATATTGAATTATTAATATTGAATTATAAATGACATATTAATATTTATTACACTGTTTTAGATAAATAATAAGTAGACTTTATATTATATAGAGGCATTGATTATGTAATATTTTAATGTAATCTACAAACATATTATGTAAAATTACATTACATTACATCCATACATATTCTTTCTCGAACAGGCATGAAGAACCATTGAAAACGCTTTGCCTCTGTAAATATTTAGCGAAATATGTTACTGAGAGTTCCGAAGAAGTCTTATTGAAGCCCCCAAAGAGATGAGGCGCTGAAATTCCGTCTGGTGTGCCTTATTACAAATCCATCCCCATTCGAAATATCTGATTCGCAATAGAGTTTACATTATCGCAATCCTTTCCTGTCCGAGTGCGGTGGCAGCACCGTGCCAATATCCATCAGTCGTAACCTATTTCTTCCATTGAACCAAACTAAAAGGGATTAATCCATAAAAGGTGTGGCTCTATAAAATTCCCAGCTGCACGTGACCCGTCATGGCGCGTTTCGTTCTTCTTTTCCGTGAGTCACCTTCGACTCCATCGGCGTAATTGAATCGCTTTCCGAAAACTCTTCCTCCTTACCCGCCGTCCATTTCACGGGGGTTTCCGAAGACCGAAGGAAAAATTCGGATCCGTACGGATCGGAACAGCCGTTCCGGTCGGACTACGCAAAGAGGGGACGAGCTCCCTTTAAATTCGAAGCAAATCGCGTCCGACGCGCCCTCTGAGGTTCTCCAAAAGCTTTAAGACGGCCGTCCTCCTGCTTGGCCTTCCTCCCGCCTCCGATGGCCCCCTCTTAATCGCAAAGGGGGCGAAGCATCCCTCTTTTTTTGCGCATCGAGTCTCGCGGACTAGGGAATCCGCCAACAGGCATTATGACGTGCGATTCTGGCGAGTTCAACGAATTGCGGACGACGGTGGCGACCTCTGCCCGCGCTCTGCTTCTGCGCCCCGGGCCGTGCAGATGGAACACGGATTCCCGGAATTGATATTTAACATATGGTCGATCCTGGAGTTGAGTCATCATGGCGGGAGTGTGAGCAAATGTTAGTATGTTCAAAGTTCAACGAGAGGAATGAACGACTCTTCGACTCTTACTCTTCCGTCCCGTAATATTTAACCGAGCGAGTCTATTTGATATAAGGACGTCAATACTCAATAATTGGTTGAAATAGACGACTAAATTTTATTATATAAAATCATTCACTTAACTATGAGGTGTTGGGTTGAAAGGGAGGCCCACACGACCTATTCTCGTCGATAAAGGGTCGGACTCTTAAAAGCAATCTTCGGTATATCTCACTTTAATCTCAAAAGCCGGATTTTCAGTCTCTTATTTATACTTTAATTAGCTTCTGTATTCTGTCTCATACTGATATTTACAACTATATAATTTGCCCTGATTTATCTCGTACTCTCTTTCATACACCATATTTAGTCGTCACACTTTGGCACCGCTCACCTTTAAAGTGTCTCTTACAATTACTTATGTGATAAATTTACTAGAACAGAAATGAATTACAAATCTGGGCGATTTTGGTAGTTCTAATGCGAGTTACTCATCCAAATATTTGATCGAAGAAGCTACTCCAAATACTGCGTCATTCCTAATGCCACTCCAATAGTCGCAGAGCGCGTTAAACGAGGTCGTCTTAGTACATAAATAATAGATATAAGTGAAATTGATCATAGAATAAGAAAATTTATATTTTTTATTTAATTTTGTAACATTCACTGTTCAATAATTCTTTATTGCATTGATTGCATACTTATTCATTTCTGATATCGATTTGTGTGAGGAAGGCACTTTCTCATTTGACATGTTTCGTTTTTTGTGAAGAAGTCATTTAACGTAGTTTCCCTTTTGCTCTTTCGTTCAGCGAGCAGCTGTTTATAGCGAGACATCTCATCAATTACAATTCGTCTTGCCTTTGAACTTCTATCAAAATTTAAAACATTTTGTGTAAATTGATCCATAATTTCCGTTGTAGTGGCTAAACGTTTTTAATAAAACCCCTTGAAAGTTCCATCTGTCCCATATTTTCAGAAATGCTAATTAATTTGGGTTAACAAAATCATGCGCAATTTCTTGGAATCCCAATAAAACCGCGCACTGCCGAAACAGCGTTAAGCGGGGTCTTACTCTACATTCAACACAAAGATTTGCGCAAGATGGCCTCATTTTCATTGATCAGTAGTCTGCTCCCAAATTGAGTCGCATATCGGAAGCATGCATTGATTTATTTCTCATCATTGCAGTGGTTGCCTAAGACGCAATTTGGCATTACATAAATCCATCGGACTAACTTATCGATCCTAGGAATTAGCCGCAGCAAAGCTGCCACAAACGTTCTTTTTCCGCAGAGGTGATTGCGCTGGCCGCTACTCAATATATGTGACCAATACTTAAAAGCGAGACTCCCCGGGTAAGTCGCACAGAACTTCACCAACCCCCTCACAGTACGAAGGCCATATATTCCTTCGCGCATTATTAACAGCGGAGACTTATTCAGATGATGGCCGCGTTGGGAAAATGGCCGTGGGTGGGAAGATCTATGAACTACTTCTCCGCCCTCAGATGGCATTTACTTCGGCGAAAATTTCCAGCCTAGCCGATGAAATAGATCCGCGTTCTAGGAAGGGAGAATGGGCGGTTCGAGAGTTTGTTTAGTGACGTGCTCGCTAGGATTGGTGACGCATGCCGAAACATCGTAAACGAGAGATATTTCTCGAGGGAGGAAGGCAATAAATGCAAACCTCGATATAATATTTTATCCCAGGCAAGAAACGTGCGTCCTTTAGGTCGGATGCGGCCTATAAGGGAATTCAGTGCGGCCTTTTCCTCACATCACGAAAGAGATGGACGCATTCGTAAATTTTATCCCCGAGTTTCTTTTATAACGTCGAGTGAAAATGAAATGAAATATTTATATATTATATCTGGCTTTATTTAGGATTTATTTGCGGATTATTCGAGCATTTTCCTCTCGCAGGTTGAAAGGCAGCTTGCAGAGTATTTATGTAGATGTAAAAATAACTGAATATTGATAATATGCCATACAATTGGGGCCTGTTTTTTTTAAACGCGGCCTGATTTTTTCAAATGCTGCCTGATTTTTTCAAATGTGACCTTATTTTTTAAAACGAGGCCTTATTTTTTCAAACGCGGCCTTATTTTTTCAAACGCGGCCTTATTTTTTCAAACGCGGCCTGATTTTTTTCAAATGCGGCCTGACTTTTTCAAATGCGGCCTAGTGGTTTTTAGTGCGGCCGAATAGGTCTTGCGACCTAATTATGAAAAAAGGTTCCTCACTCATGTGCTATACTTGAAAACAGCGTATACGTGAAAAAGCAGGAGAGGATAAAAAATAGTTCCTATGGTTTTATGAACGATGTTTTAGCAGGTTTTAAGGACAAAGTTTTGTTTTAGGAAATTGCAAGGAATCTTTAATGAAAAAATATACCTCAACGCAAAATAATAACATAGTATTTCTCTTGAAGAGGAAAATACTGCTTGCAATCGTCCTTCGCGACGATATAAGAAACTTTCTCAGGTGAATTCTTACGCCCAACGGAAATAACACCGCCGTGGATGCTAGTAACACAGGAAGCATGCAGCACGAGAGAGGGTCGAATCCGCAACGAAATGAGGCGTAAACTTTAATAAAAATGTTCTCTCCAAAACATTCTCGCGTCAAACCAAAAGCACCGATAACTAAAGCTAAGCGGAAAAGTTTGTTAACCCACGAAACGGTTGACGCAAATGTCGGTTAACGCACATACTCCCGGCGTTCCTCTCCATTTCGCATTAACCGGTCTTCGCCTACGGAGGAAGGAATTTCCAGAACCTTCCAACGTCCCTTTACCTTCCATCGGGCGAAGACCATGACCACCAAAGGCAGAGCGCAAGATGGCTTGCAATAAAACGATTTGAAAAAGAAGAAAAAAGAGCAGCACTCCCAAGGACCGCCATTGAGCGCATTTTCTGCAAACCACGTCACACCATAGGTTCCTCCCCCACATCAGGTGGCCCCCCTCCGACCCCCTCCTGCGTCACGGACCGCCCCCTCTTTCAAGATCCCCTCCTCCGGGGGAGCCTTCAATTTCTCTATTGCGCATCGCTTTTAAGAATCAACCGGACCAACCATTATCTAGACACCGTTGCGCAATTAGCATCGCCGATTATTAATGGACTTCCCTCAGGTCTCAGCCGCGATCACAGTACAATTCCGGGAAAAGTTTGTCGTGGCGCGGTAATTTTGTTTCAACGGAGATTAATCTTCGCTCGATCGGCTGTTTCTTTTTTAGACGCGTTGGATAACGAGTATCTTCCACTTTGCCCTTCCAATTAACCAATAGGGGGCCTCTCTCATTCTTCGAGGTGCAAAAAATCTTAAACACCCGACAGGTTTCCGTTCGGTAGTAAGCGTTGCAACGAAAGAGATGGAGAGCGTTTCGGACAGTCTTCCTTTGGAAGGGAGCCGTGCGTAGCTGTGGAATATGAGACCTCTGACCAGGAGATTTGTGTCCGTAATCAGAAATTTAAGGTCCAAGAATTTATTTTACGATTTCAGTTTCGCTAAGTTCTAATTAAAATTCACAGACGTTGGCAATGTTTTGTGGAAATGCACCATGTTTGAAGAGACAGTACTTTTTCCACAGGATTTTAATATAGACACGACCATGTTTCAGCGACTGATCGCCATCACCGGGTAACATATTACATACATTACATATATCGTAAAGATATGATGATGGCGATCATTTGTTGAAACCTGATCGTGTCTGTATTAAAATCCTGTGGAAAAAGTAAATCTCTTTTCCCTCAGACTTCTGACTAATTGTTGAGCGATTTCTTTGACCAGTCGTATTGATACATACGTAAAAGTGATCAATAGTATTTAATCACGTATGCATAATGGTAATGATTGGTCAAATTATTTCTTGGTATCTTATTGGAATCACATATGCACCTCATTACTAAATTAGTGTCGTCTTTGTGAATTAAACCGATGCTGGGAATTTTGGAACCACTGCCAAGTTTTATGACGTTGCAATGAGGACCTAATCCGAGAAGGCCGAGGAAATATATAATTATTAATTAATTATTGTATTTCTCCAAACTCAAAAGATATTTTCTGCTGGCCTAAAGGAATTTGCTAGGGAAACCCAGAAGAAATGTCGTTAAACCTGAGTTCTGTTGCCAACTGTAGGCGTAACGTGTGCATAGCGTGCGTGTTACATCCCGCCTGTAAAGCTATCAGCTCAGGGTTTTTTTGAATCCTTATCCCTTCCACAATTTGCTACAGAAAAATTTGAAGAAGGGATGAGGCGACTACGCAAGATGAGGAACCCGTCTTCTCGTGCTTTCTTCACCTAGACAAACTGTTAAAAGTGCCCACGAAACTGCGGTAAGATGACCGTATGAATGAGACGACACAGTATTCGGTAATGAGTGACTAAAATGAATGCCGTTTCAGTATCACTTTCAAATTAGCACAGCCATGAGAAAGAATGAGGTAAAAATAAATCTAAAAATCATTTCCCTCCTTCCACAACTAAAACACAAACGAAAAGCATTCCATTCATCATGATACGGTAACAAAAACGAAGAATATCTATAAGCTCGCAAAAAATATGTAAATTTGGCGATGTTTTTTTCTTAATGACGCGGAATTGAAACAATGGTCGTACGATTTCTGAGAGAACATTTCTCACGAGAACTTTCATCATCTCTCAGATCTCTTCCCGAGTAAAGTTCGATTCATTGTCCGCCTATTTTGAAGCCGTGTGTTATATTCAAGGCGGGAGTGGCTGATCTTCTTACGGTAATGCTCGAAAATAAACTATCCTAAATGTAATGATAATCCCAGACTCTCCTAAACAATGGAAAAAGTAGGAATTGTCGCTCATTATTTACAGCGATAAATCCACCTCCTACATTATGTGTCTAGGAAAATTCGCCCCAAAAATGTTTACTCATTGTATCATCAGGTATTAATCTTATTGTAAGGTGAAAGAAAAAACCCAAGTTTTCTATTACTAATATTTTAATTCTTGTAAAGTTAGTGGCGGCGAATCGTCCCATTCTATACATCATGTCTACATTGGCTAGATATAATCATCCCTTTGTATAATGCCGAGATAAACCTTGCGTGATTAGGGTTATCATATTCTGATGGTAAGAAACAGGGACTCGTCAAATTCTGAAGTGGTTATAACTGGGGCGATACCGGGACGTTGCTTCAAAATTTAGTCTGAGTTAATTATATGAGATTTTAACATTTTAAGTGTGTGCAGCGTCACTACTTCATGAAATTTTGCGTTGAAATGATTTCTATTATCGAAATCTCCTAATTTTAAATTACATTTTTTTCTCCGAATTCTTTCATCAAACAGAGGCAACTGAAAACTTGACCGGGACCATGCTTTAAAACCGGGACACCCCCAGCCTTACAATACTTCCCAATACGGGAAATACTAAAAATCAGACCTTTGTAGAAAGAGCATTACGATAATTTAAAAGCATTTTCTATATCCTCAAACTTGTGACATGGGACATAAATACGCAAGCAATGCTGGAGGGACAGTGCATTTAATATATCCAGAATACTCATCTTGCCAGATTTATTTGGAAAAATTGCATTCACATCGCAATAGCTATAAGAAATAACGTTGTTGCAGTTCAATTAGTCGCAGAATGTTTGTTCAGTGAAAATTTTTTTATATCAGAGCCACCATTAAACCTGGTTTAGCCCATATATTTGTTTATTTTCATAATTTTATAACTCTGGTATCATGTCTACGATAAATTTGTATGATAAAAATGAAATTTAAGAAATCGCTAGCAATTAATTTACTATGAAAAGTCGAGGTATTCCGAATCTTTATTTCTAGATGCAGAATTATCCAACTGAACTCTTACTGATCCATAGTTGGGGTAGGAATGGTATTCTAAAACCCTATGCTAGGAGCCCTCCAGAAGCCCTCCCGCTATTTCCTTTGAGACTACTTCCATCCAATAATATACCAGTATGGTTCAATTAATACCAAATAGTAAGTCTTCAAGCTATGCTTAACATAAAATGGATGTGTAGAGGATAATAAAAATTAAACCCGCATTTTTCATGTTGCTGCGACGCATTCTTAACGTTGGGGGTTTAAAAGCCGTTACCCATAAAAAACGTCTCTCTCCAATTACGTATATTGATCCAGATATCCAGATTGATCCAGTATATCAGATTCGCCTATAAAGGTAGATGAATACTCAGTCTTAGCTCATCCGATAAATTACTCAGATGTGTATTGCTGATGTCTGTGATCAAACTTCAACCCTTTATTGTAACGACTCCCAGCTGGCTCAAGTAATCGCTATCACAACGCTTTCTGCATCATGCCCCTAATTTTGAACAAAAGTCTGCCAAAAGTTATCTTTCGTATCGTTGGGCATAGGAAACAAGAGATAAAGCAGATTCTTTTTCCATTCAGAGGTGCAATTACTTTGAGGAAACGGGAAGTTTTTCGATTGAAAATTCCGCAGAATCTCTTTCTGCGTTCTAATTTTGACGGAGAATTGAATCGGAGCAGTTGCGAGCTCCGGAAGGTGGCGCCATAGCGCTCTTGATCTCCGCAGCGGTAAATCTTACTTTGAATTGTTCAAGTGGTTACTCGGCCTCGGCAGCAAAAAAAGAACAAAGGGAGGCGTGATCATCAAGAAGAAGCGCATTCATGCATCCTAAACGATCGAACTGTCGCAAGAGAAATATACGGCCATTAAACGGGAAACCTTTATTAATTTAGTTGATCGGGTGCTGCAAATTTATGAGGATGCGTCTCCAAACGTCTTCCAGTCTTTTATTCGGGAAAAATATAATTTTAATAAATTGTTAAAGATCTTTAACCTTTCAATTTGCATAGGGGAAGCTCTTAGCTCTCAAGTGACATCTTCGTTTCGGTACATGTGTACAGGTTTGCATTAAGGAAGGAAGAATTATATTCAGATGTATTTTATTGAGCAGTAAATGCCCTGTCATCGTGGACCTGTTATGGGCAATTTATAAGTCAACTTGTTTAAGATTTTCTCCAATATGTTTCCTACAAGTATTAAAAGAAGAAGTCGGGCTGCGCTTGATCATATCGTCAGGGTTAATAATTCTCGCGGAGTATTAAAGCGCAGGACAAGATCTTGTGGTTGAATTGATAGCACTGAAATCCAATAACACTCCATCATAAAGGCGCTCGTTGTTTGAAGGAACCGTCTGTTGAATTGGTTCGCATTCACGAGACTGAAATTGTGGAAGTGATTTGGTGAAGAGTGCTTCTGTTTCTAAACGGTTCACGTACATTCCTATGTCCATGTGAGAACCCTGCCGGCCTCCTTTCGGCGTGTGGCAGGGGGTGCATGCACCATGACTCTATTTCCTTAATCGATTACTTTCGCGTATCGTTCGCGGAAAAAAATGAGTTCTCGAATCGATTGGTTCTAGCACCTTTTTTTCTAATCTTTCTCACAGTATCGGAACGGTCTATCGTAGTATGGTGAACGCATTATATTGGCTACATCATCTCTGAACGTGCTCTCTCTGAATTTATCCAGTAATTTGATCCTTTGTTGAAATCTTCTGACTACCAAAGATTCCCATCTTGTGTCCTGAAGCATCTGAGTAAAGTTCACTGATTTTTCGTAGTAATTCTTCACAAAACGTATCGCCTTTCGCTGCACCTTTTCTAATTCTTGAATACAACACTTATCGACAGGGTCCTATACACTACACGCATACTCAAGATGAGGTCTAACTAACGAAAAAAAAAAATCGCTCGCGAACTTTTTCGTCATTCCGACCGACTATTTTCTTAACGAAGCCGAGTTTTTAAAGTGCTTTTCCGCATATACTATGGATGTGGGTACTCCATGTTAAGTTATTCGTGAGAATTACTCCAAGATATTTCACCGATATTACTGTTAATAAGTTTATCACACGTAGACTGTACGGATAATCTTTAATAATAGATTTTCTTTCAAAGAAGTTAACTACTGAACATTTTTCTACAATTAGCTCTAATTGCCGATTAATATCAAAATTAACTATCTAATCCTATTCATATATTTTTGTTCTTCTTTGTACAGGCAAATTTATGAATGCAACTTTCAAAACATATCCACGCAATTTTCGTTGATATCATAGCTTCAATCGCTCTTTCTAAAGAGAAGTTGTTGACGAGCTGTTGCTAAAGGGCAGTTGTCCTTAAACTGTCTTAAGGTAATTTGATTAACGTGTAATATTTCAGAAGCATAAAAAAGAGGAGATATAGGTGGCAAAAGAAGTAATGGATCTTCCACATGCTATTACTGACGTAGTTAAAAAAGAACTCCTAAACACTGGGAAGTGTGTTCTAGGAGGCGGCTTATCGCTTTGTTTAGGCAATGTTGGTCGATATGCGGAGCTTTCTGTTGAACATACTTTGAAATAAATATATTTTTCATATTTAACAGTCCGATTAACGAAAATTCCCGTAATTCCAAAAGCAGACAGAAGTTAACGAGAGATCCCGCAACGTATAAAAGTCCATAATTTCTCTAGATCCTTGAATCTGTTAAAGTTGATGAAACATTAACCACATGTCGATAGTGACAGAACATAGCTTAATATGAACGTACGGTAAGACCCCGCTTAACGCGGAGGATACGTACCAATAACTTCGAGCGCTAAACGAGGTCGTCTTAGTACATAAATAATAGCTATGAGTGAAATTGAACATAGAATAAGGAAATTTATATTTTTTATTTCATTTTGTAACATTCATTGTTCAATAATTCTTTATTAAATTGACTGCATACTTATTCATTTCTGATATCGATTTGTGTGAGGAAGGCACTTTCTCATTTGACATGTTTCGTTTTTTGTGAATAAGTCATCTAACGTAGTTTCCCTTTTGCTCTTTCGTTCAGCGAGCAGCTGTTTATAGCAAGACATCGCATCAATTACACTTAGTCTTGCCTTTGAACTTCAATTCATAATTTAATTCATTGTGTATAAACTAATCCGTAATTTCCGTTGTAGTGACTAAACCTTTTTTAATAAAAATCTGTTAAAGTTCCATCTGTCCCATATCTTCAGAAGTGTTACTTGATTTGGATAAACAAAATCGTGCGCAATTTCTGGGAATCCCATTACCGCGTTCAAATTCGGGGAATCCCAATAACACCGCACAGTACTGAAACAGCGTTAAGCGAGGTCCTACTGTATATATATACAATACGACAAAATGATATTCGATCTGATATTCAAACGACCTTCGTAAAGCCAAGATTATTCCAGATCGCATATCAAGGCATGCAGCGTCTCTTATTTAAGATGACTCGCGGGAAATACGAATAACAAATATTTCACTCCGCACATCTAAAACGATTACCCTGCAACTCGGAAAGAAATCTCTCATCACTGTCGCGCTGTGTCAACTCCCATTTTATTGCGACAAATGATGAGTCCGAAATCGGAAGATACGAGGAAAAGTAGCCTTTTTTGAGTGGTCTTTAACACCCTGGTCACGTTATGCGATTGGCCAAAGCGTCGTTGCCACATCGCAAAATTGGCGATTTCAGCACCCTCTCTTCTTTGAAAACTTAGTGAAGCAATAGATTATAATTTTCATCTCTCGCATAAGAAGAAAACAGAAAGGAATAACGGAACTCGGATAATCGATCCGTTCGTCAAACGCTAGAAAATTATGATTTACTAATGTGAGTTTCCTGACGGACGGTAATTATAGACGGACGGGGAACGTCGCCGCATTACTTTAGCTCCATTAACATGGCAGGCCGAAGATTTGTTGCGGAAAAGAAGTCGGAGGTCTCAATCTCGAGCAGTAAAGGACGTCGTATCTTTTCTACGTCTTTGTCTAAGGCCATCCTTCTCGGAATAACTTCGTAGATGTTCGGAATTAGGGTAAAGAAGGCTCAGTCTCCATATTTCTCTGTGAGCTGCCTACATCTCACGAAAAGGACCGTAGTCAATCACGGAAAATTGTGAAATATCAAAGAGAGCCGTTTTTAAGATCTAATGGAGCAAAATAATTGTCATAGAATGAATCTAGCATCGGAATTGATCGATAGGAGTTTTGAGATAAATTTGATTGATGGCTGAGTCGTAAAGAGGAATTCAGTTTCGCTATTTTAAGGGGAGCATTAGCTGTAGTTAGTAGTTCTGTTTTTCGTCTTACAAAGGGAACACAATGGTTCCGTAACACGGATTAGCATAAGACTTTCAGGGTTTATTCCTTGCTTTAAATAACAGGTAATTATTCCGTTTTGACTCCGACAATCCTTTGTTTAAGCAAAATTTGCATTAGGAAATCGGATTTAGGCAACTATCCAATACAAATTCATTACCATGGTTATCGTGAAAATTTCCACGTAGGAAAATGTTTTATCTCTTTTTTTGACAACTCATATTTTCGCGAATAAGTTTCAAATTTTAACTTTCAAGATAGACTTTCGTTATCGTTTATTTAAATATAAGTTAGGTAGGTACTCCAGTAGCGATTATATATACACGGTAATCTTTTATTTAAATAAATGTTAACGTAAGGTTAAGAATATATCGAAGTTAAAAAGTTGAAATTTAATGTGGAAAATGAGACTTATTTGTCAAAAAATTGAAAAAAATTGCTTCATTGGAAAATTTCACTTCACTCATGGTAATGTGCGTGTATAGCGTGGTGGCCAATCTGACATTTTCAAATGCATATTTTACATAAATAATGGATTGTTGGTGTCAAAAGTCGAGCAATAGTCTGTAATATTTTTAGCAAGGAACGTACCCTGAAAGTTTCCAGCTAATCCGTGTTACTCACCTGTGGCGTTCTCCTTGTCAGAGTTAGTTATATTGAAAGTTGAGTTCGTTCGTTATTAACTGTAAAATATTACTTTTAATTGTTCTTAGGCACATCTGTTTTAGTTTAATTCCCTCCTCCGACGTACCGGCGAAAATTATGGGTTTTTCAAGATCTCAAGTGAATTTCGTTATCGTAATTGAATCCATCCAGTATAACAGTAATTAGTGGAGTAATTTGCGAATACGGCATTAGTGAAACAACTTCCTGCGAACAGAGGGTGGGCGATACGGAGAGGTTTAGGGCAAAGATGAGTCATTTGATTTCTGCTCAACGTGGTTCACTAGTATTCTCGGAAAGACAAGCGATTAATAAAAAATTCACTCTTTGATCAGAAGGGGATTTTGGGTTAGCGGTACGTGATATAAATAGTCACCTCTTGTCGGGGCAAATGGTAAAATTTTAATTGTGGGCTGCATTAAAAGTAGTTACGAAAAAAATAGTTTTCTTCGTGGTAAAATAGTCAAATAAAATTAATTAAAGGTAAAATTATACGAGAAATTACGATAATTTTCAATGTGAAATATCACGAAGTGTTCGCGATGTAATAACGTGTGCATTCATTCGTTACTGAACGTACCCAAGAGATTTTAAACTTCTATAAACAAACCAAAACCTTTATAAGGAAATGTAACCTGAGAATCGGGATACTTTGCTCACAAGTATCCCGAATGGCTTGAGAAATGTTCTGCCGGGATAGCTCAACGGACAGAGCACCCGACCGGCAATTGGGAGACCCGGGTCCCGTCAGACTTTTTTTAAGTCCATTCTTCCTTGGGTTGTAATATCTCTAATACCTAAATTTCCTTATTGTCGATTTTGCAACTGTCATTACAAAAGTCTATAATGCCAAATTTTCGAAACCGTCGATTTCTTGTGTACCATGTTTATTTTTACGTAATTCCATTAATCCAAACTTTTCAATGGCGGTCTTCAACTTTTATTCTCAATCGCAGTTTTAAAGTGACCTATTTAGACGAATGTTTGACGAATGTATATTTTCACATTTAAACAGTTGTCAATTATCCACAACAGTTTTCAGATGTAAGGTGCCATGAGGTGTCCATTTTCCGAGTTATAGACGAGATGCTGGATGACTAATACACACAGTCTAAACTGCAGGCATAGAGATCGAAATCGGGAAATACGTGTTTTATGACGATTCAGTTCATTTGCGGCGCTGTTAAAGAAAAAGTGAACATGTGGATCAACAGATTAGGTACTGCAAGAGTTGCTTTCACATACAGGAAGAATATTGTCATAATGACGTTAAGTGCAGAGTTCATTTAAACTCAATCAGAATTTCTCGATAAACCTGCATGTATAATATCTTTCCATACTTCTGGAGCCGCGTCAAATTCTCTTAATACTACTAGTAATGTTGCTCGACACGTGATTATTTTAATTGAGAATTTATAATTAATCAAAAATTTAAAGGATTTAGTTCTTTTAAAACATTTTTAATTCTCTGGAATTTTGTTCAAATAAGTGTCCTTCTATAAGCAATGTTAAACGTCCTTCTATAAACTAAAAGGATTGTAGGTACAGTGGTACCTCGACTTACGAGCTGAATCCGTTCTTGTTCGGAGTTCGTAACTCGAAAAGTCTATCGCGAAACCCAGTTTTTCAGACAGTTTTTTCGGTTTGTATCCCGAAATTAAGTTCGTATGTAGAGATCAAAGTGGAATACGAAAGAATTCCTTTCGTCGATAAGTTCGCATGTAGAACGGTTCGTGATTCGAGGTACCACAATTCATAGCATACGATTCGTTTATTAAAAAAAATTCCTTCAAATCAATAATAATTGAGGAGAGGAAGAATCCCGATAAAATCTCAGATAAAATTTTTTCCATAATTGAGAAATCAACAAAATCGTCATCCAATATCTTCAATGTGGCCTGATTCAATGGTTAAATTGTACCGCAAAAAACAATCACAAATATCCAAAAATGGGGGAAAATGTCATGAGGGATAAGGGGTATCAGACTTCCTCATAGTGGAAAAAAAATACGTTTCGCAAATTAAGCTAAGTAAAACCGACAAATGTTCTCCCACTAAGTTACCGATTTTTATCTTTGAAACAATCACATAAATTCTAGTCATACCTTCCCGGTGCATACGATTAACTTCTTGCCTCTCTGACTTCAAACTCCTCTGCGGCCAAATTTATATACTATAGTTTTATACATGTATGTATGTATAGTTAACACATTTTGGGTGATAGAATTCTGAAGAGCATATTCCGACTCTCTTTCTCTTATTCAGTGCTCCCCAACCTTGTATTACGCGGAAAACTTGCGTGTTTACTCAAACTTCGCGGAGCACTATCTTAAATACACGAAATGTTTCCGGTTCGGCTTCCGTTTTCAATCCTCTAAAATAACTTTTTTTCTGTTTTCTGTTCGATTTCGCTTTGATAGAGTTGTGTTCGTCGTTCCTTCCTTTATCGTTGTTAGTTCCACAAAAGCTTTGTCGATAGATGACAGCATTTTTATTTTTATATCGATGAAAATCGAGATGTCACTCTCAGCAGATATCAATTCGAAATCCTCATGTTTTTCAAAAAGGTGCTCTTTTATAGTTCCAGCAAATGTCGAGAGGTGACCTATAGAGATTCGATTCACAATCTGCGAGGCAGAAGCCTTGGGAGGTCATCCCGACACAATTGATTTTCCCTTTTTTCGGCAGATCTCCAGAGGGATGATGCGGGTGAAAAGTGGAGCATATGACTGCGAAATGGCGCTCTCATCTCAAACTGACGTGGTCGAACGTGGAAAGGAATTTTCCCGGGAGTGAGAGGGTCTCCGTGCGTGGGCGTATTCGAAAGGGTATGCGAGGGCGGAAGGGAAGGACCGGGGAAGTAAATAGAAAGGAGAAAATGGGAGAGAGGAAAGAATTTGCGATGCGCATAAGCTGTGCAAATGGAGACGATACACTCAAATTGGGTGGAAATGTGTTTGTCGAGAAGGGATTTGAAGGATGATTAGAGGAATGCGGAGAATATTAAACGAGGAGTGAGGTTGATATCGGAAAGGGAAGAAGGATCGATTACAGGGATGGCAAACTATGCTTTTATTAAGCAATCATGGAGAAAATGCGAACAAGAAAATCATGGTGAGACGAGGGAAAGGTTTCGTCGATAGAATTTTAAACCTTCACATATATCTCCTTTATTTCCAAGGAAAAACCAAGTGTGGAAAATAGCGATATGACTGGGACTCGAACCCGATTATCCCACTTTCCGAGCAGGTAAACCGCCATTCCACATCTATTCCACACTGTTTGGGAGAGAATACACATCCCGAAAGTGGGAGACCTGGGTTCGAGTCCCAGTCATGTCCTTATTTTTCACATTTGTTATTCCTTGGGATTCAGTCGCACTGCTTTACTATGCATAGTAAAAGCACTTTTCCTCAACCCTCTTTTAGTTCATTTCTGAAATATGTACCCTTGAAAAGAATTACAGGAACACATTTTTATTGTTTTTTTTAAACTCAATGCAAAATTCTTCATCCCCAACGCTTCGCTTACCGTGAAATGAATGGAAAACTATGACCTTATAAATCCATCAAGGAATAAAGCTTGAAAAAGAAAATCATTGATGGGTGAACAAAATAGTTTCATCGACATTAAATTTTGGAGCCTGCACATATATAATGATCACGTTCGATGTGCCCTTGAAATGATTTTATGTATATTTATTCAAACTTTTAAACTTTTTTTTATATATTTATGTGCAATAATTCTTCA
>KZ308299.1:2908135-2920077 GCA_000376725.2 Ladona fulva | reverse complement strand
GGAATAATTTTTATATTTAATTATTATTTTAAATGTTATTATATATTATTAATTTTTACGATTTTCGATTAATTAATGCCTGTGTTAGGGATGGAAACCAAGTTTTACCTCATTATCTCCATGATTGCTTCCTTGGCGATCTCGCGGAAAATTATAATTTTGATCATTAGTTTTATATGTCATATGTTAGAATAGGAAATTTTTATGTTTCGGAAGGAAAAAAAATGATCGAAGCTCTACCGGTTGTTGATATATCGAGGCACAGTTCATTTACTAGATTCTTTCAAACCCTTTATAAAATCCTTTGCAAACACCTTGAGGTAAATAATGCGTTTGAATCTATGAATGTCGGAAAATAAAAATATTTATAAATGAAATTTTCCGGATCGAGAGAGAATACGTGCATGCAATGGAAACCGTAAAATATGCTGATTGATCATGAGCAATATAAATGCCAGCAGTTCTTAAGGGTTCCACGACTGAATAAAGATTCCGGTTCGGAAACATGCACCGTCTGCTTCAAAGCTAATAATGAACCGAATCTGAAATTTGATAGTCGAATACATTCAGAATTTCGTTCACCGACTCATTACTACTAGGAAATGCTCGGAAGATCCTGCTGATACTTCGAAAAATTTTTTCAAAGCTAAGAGATATCATTTGTAATGATGGAACGCTCTCTAAAGTATTCCAATTTATATTCCGCGGAACACCAGCGTTCTCCGTAAAGCCGATAAGAGTTCCGTGAAAAGAATTATGAAAATTGATATCAACCTCGTTTGATTTTGTATGACACGGCAAGTTGAAACACTACTGAAACTCAGGTACTTCACTCTTAGAGTGTGCACTATGAAATATGACTATGACTATGAACGTATCTGCACAGTCATCTATCTCGTTATCAAGGAAATAAATCATTGACTCCGTTAACGTACGAAACTTTGGAAAATTCTGTCAAATATTATTTACATTTACGTTAAAGTTTTCAGTAAGTTTAAAGGATTACATTAGTCAGAATAAAATCAGCCACTGATAGTTAATAATAATACAACGGATCAAAGCACACCCAAAAGTCTTAATAAGAGATGGAGAAATTTGGGACTAACAATAAGTAATACATTTAAGTCGAACGACTTATGTAATTAATATTACAAAAACTCATAAACCACCAACAATTTTTTTTAAACCAGAGCAACCAAACACATTAGAGCAATAAAAATATTTTAAAGAAACAGGATAATAGTTATTAGTAAAGTAATACAGGTCGACATGATATAAAGAATTTTGAAGGTGATATAATCAAAACCGAAACATCGAAGGCAACAGGTGAAATTGGCCAAGGCTGGAAAAACAACAATTTTTTGGACTGTTTTTGCTACATTAAGTAATAACAATATTGAAAGCGATTGAAGTTGCCGTTACTTTGTGGAATTCCATCACTGGAAACAAATGAACACTTTGTATACATTCCACATATTTTCTGTGGAATTTATACAAAGTGTTTATATGTTTCCAACAACAATATTGCTTATTGTTAATCCCTAATTTCTTCATCACTTACTAAGACTTTTAGACATGCTCTAATCCATTGATATATCCTTTCCCT
The DNA here is from genome assembly GCA_000376725.2 of Ladona fulva. Taxonomy (NCBI): domain Eukaryota; kingdom Metazoa; phylum Arthropoda; class Insecta; order Odonata; family Libellulidae; genus Ladona; species Ladona fulva. The sequence continues at coordinate 2,918,471 of KZ308299.1, read as the reverse complement.
CATTTGACCTTTCTTCTTACTCTTCAGTCTTGAAAAGAATTTATAAGTTAACGTATCACTGCTTTGCGGGTCGATTTTGACCGGACATTCTTTAAGTTATAGTGCTGCACCTAGAGAAGATTTGTATCTGTAGGTTACGCCAAACCTAATGCGGAGGGTCATCAAATTGAATGCGATGGAAACGGAAGATCGTTGCTTGATGCCTCAGTTGCCAAAAAGGTCAGACACCTTCTGTATTGATTCGTATAGTAAATGCGCTATGCAAGGAATGAGAATCTACCCATATTTATACTCGATGGGCCAAGAGAACATGGGGAGAGATACGAATTAAAATTTGTTCTTGAAGGAAAAGGGAGGACTAATGCCAAAACGGAGAGTGTAAGGGTCTTTGACAATACACGGATGGGTGAAAAATTCGGTAGAGAAATTTTTATTTTATATTATCAATCAAATTAACAATCACTGATTATTTTTGATTAGCTTACCAAAAACGAATCAAAAATTGTTATTTGTTGATGTTTCCTGTACATGTTATTTATCATCAGCAAAAAAGTATTCGGATACGTGAAAGCTTTGAATAATTCGTGGAATCAGAACAAATTTAAATTTAGCGATGATATAGAACGATGTCATTTTTCAACCTTCAACCACTGGACACAGGTGCGCGATACAGAAAAAATTAAAAACCTGTAAATCGGAAAACGCCGTGCTCTTCATACGAATTTAAAACATTAAATAATAATCGGAGGCCCAAATGACCAAATATCGAATGTAAACGAGTATGTTTGAATCACGTAACCATACCAAAAATCGTTATGTACTTCATTCCGATTTCCAGTTCCAAACAATATTAATTTAAAATTGAAAAACGGAAATTCTTCTAATTATATGTAATTACTTCATATAAATGACCAAAATCAATGCTTGCCTATTAAGTTTGTCTGATTATTTGAATAATTTTATCAATATTTCCTTATTTGTCGAATACTACCACTAGTAGTAATAAAAGTGCTTCGACAGCTTAGGTCATTTCGCAGCCTCTGGTCCTACTCGTAAATTTATATCATCATTCTAAATTACTACATTTATAGATAACGTACCTCCTCAATTTAACGAGGCAAACGGCGATAAAAGTTCTTCAAAGAAAGAACGATGTGAAGTTCACGGAGAATTTTGATAAAATAAAGAGGAATATATATCATAGAGTTCACACCCTATGTAGTCACCTAAAACATCGGTGGGGGTAAGTGGAAGGAGAGAATGACAGAGATAGAATTATAAAAGGTAGTTGGGGGTAGGAGTTAAAATTAGGTAAAATAGAAATGAAGAATGAATGAAGCGATTCAGAAAGATAGAAGGACTTCAAGATCTGCAATAAATAAAACAATCTTAGGACTGATAAACAGCAATGATGAAAACGAAATAGAAGCGACGAATTAACGAATATAATCAGCCGATTGAGCCTTCAACCAAGTGTGAAAAAATCTACTTAATACTAAATATTATTATCACAAAAATGCTGTTAGGCTGTATGTAGCAGTAGTATTGTTAAAAGTGCTTCGACCGCTGAGGTCATTTCGCACGTAGGCCCCCACCAGGAATCGAACCCGGGGCCGCTTTCACCGAAGTCGAACGCGTTGCCCAATTATGCATTGGCTATCCGGGATCCCATCGAATTCTTATTTACGAAAATTTAGCTTATAAAGAATGACGAAAAGCACACTTCAACCGTTTCCACAATAATTGTTGTCACCATAATAATTATTGTGGTAACGGTAGAAGTGTTCTTTCCCTTATTCTTAATTGAGAACTACCACAAATTCGAAGCCGAATAAGTATCTTCTAAAATTTAGCTTAATGAAATTAAAAAGCCAGAATGATAAAATATACTTCCGGAAATACATAATTTAATAATGGTCGAAGCGGAAGAAACCGGTTCTAATCGATTCGACGTCGGTAGAAGAAACCGGAACTGAACCGATATTGTAGAACCGGAGTGAAAACAGGAAATTAAAATATTAGGGTTCGAATCCCTGATCTGGATGTAACCGGGTATCGAAATTGTCGTATTCTTGGCATGTTACATAATCATCATTCAGTGCTCCCAATAGTCCATCGCGATCTTTAGAAAACCGCAGTCCCGAAATGCTTTATTATTTTGAGTGGATCAGTAAGATGGCGGATGTAGGCCAAGAAGCGTCGAATGACGTTATGGGGACAAAGTGCGCCGTTCTCGAAGAGGGATTTTAATTCCTGACCTAACTTGCAGCGCACAAAGCCGCATTCGGCGCCAGACAAAGGTCGAAGTCCTATAACGAGCACTGCAAAGCTTCAAATAAGGATGTTGTGGAACTGAAATGAGGAAGTCGAACGATCGAGACGTGCATGAAAAACCTTTGGAATTTGAATATTGAGGAGGAGATATACGTTATGATATGGTTTAAATTGCGAACGAAATGAAATCGGATGACGACAGAATAAATTATCCTTCTTAAATCCACTGGATTTCGTCGCTTGATCTGGGGAAAGGTTTCCTATCAGTTATCCATACGTTTTGCTATAACCTTCACTCGATTAAAGGTATTTTATCTGTGCTTAGCTTCAGTTCTGTACCAACTTGCTTTACGACGCTCAGGGACTCAACGGCATCTCGTCTTTCCGTTGCAATTTTTCTTTTAAACTCCGCTTGAATTTAGATTTGTCTTTATCTACTTCGGAATCTTTCTCATATAATCTACTAGCTGAAGTGCCCGTTGATTCTCAACGGGGAAAATAGGGATAGGATTAAATAAGTAGTCATATTGCACAAAAGAGAAACTAACATCTCTCATCTTAACTTAGCTCAATGGGACAGATTATCAGAAACGAAAATTTTCAAATCAAAGTTCTCATAATCTGAAGACGAAATCCTTAATTTACGATAAGAATGTGATTCTATTAAATTTATTTTTTATTAAATTGTCTCCAGTTCGTACGATGAGTATTTTTTCATTTTCCTATATAAATAGAGTCTGCAAAAGATTAACATGAAGTTATGGGAACACATTGACTCTTATGGAACCGAACCTGAGACCAATAAATACACGAAAAGGAATCTGTATGTCGAAGGTTTTTAAAAATGTGCAAGTTTGCATCCTTTATAACAACTTGCTCTCTAGTTTTACACACCCACCCAGAATAGCTCAACTGCCCATTGAGAAACAACGGGAAGTAAAAATTGATTAACTACACACTAACAGCGACTAGCGAATCTTTAGGTATCTTTCTTATACAATCTATTCGGAAACTTTTATTGCCTTGATTTCTTGGTATACTTCAAGATGATTCAGGGAAAAATTGAAGTATGAGTTATTAAGAATGAGTACATTAAATTTATCTTCGCGGCTGAGAAGGCGCAGCAAGAAAAATTACGTCTTTCAGGGCAGGGGGAAGGAGGCAAATCAAAGATGAGTAGATATAAGCGACTTATCTGTAAATTCGGAGACGTTCATTTTCTCTCGGAGTTCCATGAGAAATCATTCTGTCCCAACTCATGCCACTTGTAAAAAATTACTAAAAAAAGGGTGAAAGGAGTCCGCCTAGGAATATTCTCAAGGAGAAACGGAAATGAAAAAAGACTGACAGGAGCGGGTCTCGAACCCGGATCTTCCAATTTCCGCGTGACTGTTCCAGCCAATTGAGTTATAGTGCCAGAACACATTGTGCCGGAACAATCGTATCATTTTTTGGAACGATAGCTAAATTAGCTGGAGCGGTCACCCGGAAAGTAAGAGATTTGGGTTTGAGACCCGGTACTGTCAGAATTTTTCATGTCCGTTTCTCCTTGAGAATATATTTGATTTGCTTGTAGAGATAAATTTAACAGGGTGTAGTTCATTGTGGTATTCCTATGTACACTATCGAATATCTTACACCTCATTGGATCTCATATTCCTCATTTTCTCTCCGCTATTCAATCCTCTTTCACTTTCCAGAATAGAGTCATTCTACCATAATCCTCAATCTCTTTTTAGAGATGATGATAATAACAATAGTTATTATTACAACATATTTATTTAATTTGTCACAAAGGTACATACATACAGAAAAAGAAAACAAAAAAATACAAGTGAAATTAGGCACCCCTGAAGAACACCTTTTGTAGGGCTTGCCATCGCTTAGGATAAAAAAAATTTCTACTTCCTTCTGCCTTCCTTCCTTGTTGTTTCTACTTCCTTCGTATCTTCAGAATCATCAGCTAAGTTTCTTATCCTACTTCCAAAACCTTTGCTTTTGATACAATTCAGAATGGTTTCGTCGGACGTAATTTATCTTAAAGAGTAGCTAAGACTTTTTATGTTTTGCTTTCAATAAACAATCCATTTCAATCCCTTCACTGTGGCCACGTGAGCTTTTCTAATGCTTCATCATCGAACCATTTGCTTTTCCTTTTCTTTAAGATTTCCTTGATTTATTCTTCATTTCTTACATTTCCAATCGTTTCCTGCGAACCAAACCTGAATCATTCTAGTTAGTAGATTCATGTTCACGCAATCTCCATAACAATCCGTTAATTCCATCAAACCCACGCCCACTTGAGATTTTGGAGAATAATCTCGAATTCTTTTTCCATAGGGGTGTAATCGAACATTTCCTCGTTGCCCTCTTTCATAAGCTTAAGTCTATATTTTGATCAGCAGTATTGTGCAAATATACACATCTGGCTGTGCAAATAAGCATACATTCATGTGTTTGTATAACTTTATTTGCTTCAATTTCCTCTTCAACAGCCTTTGCTTCTCGCGGCTGTTTTCATTGGACCTCTTTCTAAAGTCGTGTTTCTTTTACTTAGCGCATAATACTCGCGCACATACGCATTACGTTTTAATGAATACTATCAATAGATTCTGGCAAGACTTTGTGGTAGGAAGCCATGGCGAACTGAGAAAATGAAAATTACGGTACGGGTTAACGTCTAATTTTCATTTTCTCAGTTTTAATGAATATAATGAATTCATTCATGCATACGTATTTTTTTAATATATATATTTGTAACAAAAATTGCTCGTAGTTTGAATATGCGACCTAAATCTTTGTCTATATTTTGATGTGTTCTTCGATTAATTTTCCGATTGGATACGTCGCTCCTTTTCAATTCTTCACGTAAGTATAAAATGGTTTCCCACGCTTTTTAAGTCCCACGACCTCTTCTAACAAATATTCATCTGCCATTGGCCCCAATCAATTCATCAGTTATAAAAAATATGCAATCGTTATTTTAATAGTAAATTTTAAATGGATACCTTAACTGATCCTCTACTTCCTAAGCTAAAGAATTTAAGATAGAGAGAGGAAGCAAGCAAGTAAGCTGCTCAAATATTCGCGGAACCTCTGCAAATTGTGATCCTAGGTGGTCCTTATGGACTACTATGACATATTTATAAACGACTGATTCCACTAAGGCTCAGTAAGGCTAATAATCAGTTACAGTGTGAGTGTTTGATTGAAAGAAGGTTGGAACACGGCTGTTTATGAATTAGAGGTTTAAAAACACTCCGTAAGCCGTCTTTCGGCAGGCGGAACTCGCGCTCAGAGACAAGCGGGTAGCTCCGGATTACAGATTTCTTGGAAGACCCCAATGATCATTTCGGAGACAAAGCCTCCATCCTCAGGGGGTCTTCACAAAAGAAGTGGAGACTTCCACTTACACTGTGGTCCACCTCCTTTGTGGAGACGCCCTGAGGATGGATGCTTTGTCTCCGAAATGATCATTGGGCCTTCCCAGAATTCGGTAATCCAGAGCTTCCCGTTTGTCTCTGAGCGCGAGATCTGCTTGCCGAAAGACGGCTTACGGAGTGTTTTTAAATCTCTAAGAAATACCCTACTTACAATCAAGGGTACAATCTTCTTACGAGGATTATTGTGAATAAATAATAATTACCACTTTATTAGGGCGAGTTTTGGCCTTTCAGGACCGCTCTTGCAATCAACCCAGAACTTTACTACACTTTATAAACATCCTTGCCATAATCAGGATTTAAAACCGGGACCATGTAGTTGCTAAGTTAGCACGGAAGCCGCTACACTACCGAGGTCGACATGAACGGAAATTATTTATGTACTTACAAATTTCGGTCGCGGATTAGACTAAAGTCTGGTGGCAGCTTAACTACATACTATTATCTATGTGATTAAGCTTAACAACATAATATAAAGTGTCATGTTCACCCAATTTTCCTTATATTTCAATACATTTTGTATCGTTTTCTAAATTTTTTTCATTCCTAGGTAAGGGTGTTAAGACCTCGTCATGCAACCTATTCCATTCTTTAATCCCTCTATTTACAATTGTGTACTTAGCTTTTGTTTTTGGCTTTCTCATCTTTAACTTCTGCTTATGATCCTTTCGAGCAGTATAAAATGGCTATTCTATTCTGATTTTCAACTCTTTCCATGCCTCGCTTTCGTTTCTTATCTGGAAGATGCCCACCAGTCGATTTACTCTCCGCCTTTTTTCCTAATGATTCCCAGCCAAGAATTTCTAACATTTCGGTTACGCTATCTTCTTTTTTCTGTCTATGTAATACGTATCTATCAGCTTTTCGTTGCACTTTTTCGACCTTTTAAGGTCGATTTTATCATGCGGATTCCATGCATTTGTCGCATATTGGCCTCACTATTGCTTTATATCCTAACTCTTTCGCTTTCCTACTACTTCCCTTTAAGTTTTTCAACACGTAATTAAAGTTTCTCATCATTGGCGTAGAAGGAACAACAAGAACATTATGTGGGTATGAGATCGGTACTTATAACTATTGAACATGCATACACTTACACAGTTTAGGGACTGTCTGTACATAAGTATTCAGCCCGAAGCCCGGTTGAAACCTCATCCCCTTTACTATCAGCTATGAGGAGCTAGGAGAGGGAAATGAGGCTTAATAGAGAAGATGAGGAGTGAATTAGTTTGCCTTTGCTTTCCTCACTGAGCCTGGATGCTATAAGCAGAACAAGCCCACGCCATTGAAGCATAAAGACTCTACGAGTAACACTTTTCGTGAAATTGCATAAGGAGAAACCTTAATTAATGACATTATCAGCGTAACTCATACCTCAGTAGCTTTCCTATCATCACAGCCCTGAACAAGAGTGAGGAAAAAATGCATAAAAGAAACATTTTTCTCTATCCCGTACAAAAGGCAAATTATAAATATTTCATTCATCAAGATATAGTAGGGACAAGGTACAATAACTCTTACGTACACGGTGATCCTACATAGGGTGGTTTTCTCGGGTCTTGTATTATTCATACAACGAAATCATGTGTATCAATACGGCGATGTTGAAGGCGTTTAGGCAGATGTTAATAAAGGGAACCTATTTAGATAGGGAGGCTGGGATAGAATGGCGGTGATCGTCAGACGTGGGGGCAGGTGAGGAGGACCCTGATGAGAGCGGGGACGGCGGGGGCGGTGTTAAAATCGGGGGCGGATCGAAGGGCGAAAAGACAAGGAGATCGCGGGTACTCAAGGTCATTCTTTGCGACTCCCTACCAGACACACCCACGCCCTCCCGCGCCGTAAAAAAATATCGCGATACACACACATTCGCAGCGAAGCCGAGTCTCCGCTAGATCAATAAAGGAAACATTGACGCAGTGCCTCGTAAAGGCGGATATTCCGCCAAATCTATTTCCTTCCCAAGAAAAGTAAACCGCGTAAGATATTGCGCCTCATGTTATGCGCTATTTAACGCTGTGGGAATGGGCCGCGTTAATGAACCTTCGCGAATGCTTTTATCATTCTATTACGTTGCATTCGCGCGGGGGAGTAATGATACACGATTATCTTTCGTGGAAAAGGAGGTGCTCGTGGGAGAGGGTTATGCTGATTAAACGTGGGAGAAATGAAAACAGGAGGTTTTTAGCCGAAAATAGTTCTGTGTAGATCGGGCGCGAAAAATCGCGAACAATCACGAAGAATCGCGAAGAATCGTGAACAATCACGAACAATCGCAAACAATCACGAACAATCGCGAACAAATGCGAACATGCGACTTGCAAGTGAAAACCCGATAGCACGGCGCATGAATTTTTTTAACGGTTTAAGAGTGCATTCGTATCCGCCCGTTTATGAAAATCAGATATGTGATGGAATCATAGCTACAGTGTTCATAAACCTGCATTATTACGCCCTATCAAGATCCGTGCGTGATAACATTCTTCATTCTTGCAACAGTAACGCAAAATGTTCATTACGATGCTTAGAAATGACTTCTAGAATCTGCAGAGCACGATTTTTTTCTGGTTGATGATACAAACAAGGCTTACGTAAGAATTCCGAGAAGTGATTCATTCGTAAGGAGTCGAGAGTTGAACGAAATATCCTGTTCATTAATTACGAATTTTTCATAATCTGACATGGTTGTTCAGAAAAATATTTATTACAATAAAAATTTTATCGAATTTATTTATTAAGCTTTCATCTCTTATTAATATCTCTAAAATCTGTTTTCATTGGATGAATTCTGGACGCCCACATTCTGTTTTCTCCTTTACAGAATAACTAACGATTGACATTGAAATTTTCCTAGACATTAAGGATAAATTATGTAGTTTTTTTTAGAGAGAAGAGAGAAAATTAACCATTTATCTGGCTAAAAATATACAAGGTATGCGTTTTTTCTAAATAAGCAATTATTATTGATATGACATTCACTTAAAAATTTAAAATTGTATCAGAATAACAAGAAATAAGTTTATTCCAGCAAGATAGAGACTAATAGGTCATCCCTTCCCATAACCGATCGTAACTCGAGATAAATTTCATAACAGAAATTTATTTAAATAGAGTAAAAAGAATTTGAGAAGTGCGTGCTTAATGAATCAATGTGGAGTCTATAAAGAAACCCTCACAATAGAAAAACACACAGTAGGGAGGGTTTGTGAATAACATTCAGTAACGGCCAAAAGTTGTCGTAACAGAAACCCTCCAGCATGACATGGATATAAAATACACGCAACGCACATATATTCATAGACACATACAATACACATACTGGGAAGGAAATTGATTATTGCTTTAAAAGGCGTACGACCTGAATAAAGCTGCTTATTATTATTATTTATTCTTTCGACGTATTGTTTTACTACATTGTATTACTACTAATACTNAGATTTGGGTTGTGGGGTAAAAATCCTCAACTGAAGGTTTTTGGAGAAAAATTCACGATGCGGGAAAACACCCACACGAGAAGGGGGGCGAAAAAAACCCGCGAAAATACAGAGGTGATATATGTAGAGGATGATGTAGGTATATTCAGCAAATTTGTATCATCACTCGTCGTGTTATATTGGCACATGCGTCCCTCTTCGGATGTATGAACAATGGTGTAACTGAAAAAAGTGAAAAGAGAGAGAGAGTAAAATGATCTATAAAATAGGGGAATGACTAATAAGTCACATATGCATTAGCATCTTTATTGTGTGAAATTCGGACTAGAAAGTCCCATCTTCCATTTAACCCTTGTCAGAAAGTGATAAAAAATATGAATGTATAAAATGGTACAATATTTTAAACTGGGATGTATATAGCTTTTTACAAGTACGGTGGCAATAGAAATAAAAGAAGAAAGAATGGTTTTGCAGATCTTCCGCGAGAATGGAGATCGAAACAATATCTTCCACTTCCGAGAGGATGCTGAGGTAGTAGGTGCCACTAAGTCTCCGCTCCCTCCGAGCTTGGCCTATAAAGTTTACTGAAAATGAACTAGATTTTTTGCGGAGAAATTGATAAGAGCAATATTTTTTCGAGCAAGGTTTCGGCTCGAATCTCAGTCTCGTAAGATTTGCTTTCAGGAAACGCAAATAAAAAAGTTTGTCCTTATTTTAATGCAACTGTAATCGTGAACCTATTCGCAAGTTCAAAGCAGGTGAATGCAAAAATGCAACGAATATTAACAATACACAAATTCGGAATTATTTGAACATATTAGCATGGAAAATACCGTGAATCGTGTACCGCGAGATGTTACAATTTAAATGTCCAGAGTAAACATTCGGATGAAATAGAAAGGTAAATCTAGATGTCGGCTATTTAAAGCATAATTGTATTCATTCTGTTTTTTAAAACGTTACATTCGGGTTTTTATGTAAATTTATACTCATTATCAGAGGAGAAACGGAGATGAAAAAAGTCTCGCTCCTGTCAGACATTTTTGAAGTCCATCGTTTATTTCTAGCCGCACGATTTTTCTTGCAGTAAAAAACATTATAAAACTACTGAATTTCGCACTGTTTAAATTCTTCTAGGTGATATTTAATTTTTTATTCCTTAAATTATTGATAGGCAAAATAAAT
>KZ308299.1:2878699-2907824 GCA_000376725.2 Ladona fulva | reverse complement strand
ATAACGTCTTTCTATCTTAACGCCAAATACCCTAAATGATTTCGTGAACTTAGGTCATATAAATTGTCCTAGCATCGAACTAAGGACCCCCAAGGTAAAAACCTTAAGGTATACTATAGATGTGTATATTTTCTATCGATGACGTGAATTTCAACGTTCTATTTTACCTAGATATACCCTTAATGATTTCTTGAATCTTTTGCATTAAGAATTTACCTAGCATCGAAACTGGGGCTATTGGGGATAAAGCTCTTGCTGCAAACAGAAGATAAAAACATTTTCTAACGATTCCGTAAATTTCAACGTTCTATCTTTATGCTAAATACGCTAAACGAATTTTTGAAAATGCGCTCAATGTATTCTTATGGGAAAATGGTCGTTTTTGTTGCCTCCTAGAATCGAACCCATGATGCCTAGAATGGATGTCCGCTTTTTTCCATAGTGTCAAGGGCATATCGAATGAATAATCCTCTAATCATGTTCTGTTACATTCTCCATACTTCGGTTGCGCAACTATGGAGTAGTACGAATAAACGGGGGAAAATGTTTGGCAAGGTTGTTACTTATTGTGAGAATTTTATAATTATGCCTTAAGAAACTCTTCATACATCATTCTATTGCGTAGAATTTTACTTTATCAGTACATTTTATTCATGCTCGTTTAACTCCACGAATGAAAGCCCATAATTTCTTAATAATGAGACATTGAGTAATATGTATTCCTATTGGCCGCGTGATCTGGTGACTCACTGCTCGAGCGAATCACTACCAGCCTTATTCAAAAGATATGGGCGTTTTACAAGGGTAAATGGAAGTTAATCAGGCTCTAATTGAGCAGTAAGAATTAATGTAGCCTGTTAAAATAATGAGATGCTTAAGAACATTTAATAGCTCATGTACTTCAATTATCGTGACAAAAGCAGGTAAAATTAATTGGCCATAAGTTTTAAACCTGATTTCTAATTATATTCAATATTCAATGGCTAGTTAGGCTGATCTAACTAGATTCATTTTAGGGAAAAATACTTAAAACGATGAGATGATAAAACATTTACCCCTACCACGAAAAATGGTGTTATTGACAACATAGGCGAGTGTCGGCGAGTCGCGCCAACATCAGACGCAGCGTACAGTAAAGGTTTATGCAATATATTAAGTAATATTAATATTTTTAATTGTTTTTAATAACATATAGCCAAAATATACGATACAGACTCAGGGCTTACCTTGTGGTAATTATTAATATTAAACATATTAAAACGCTCCATTAGAATGAAGAGTTTTTACCATACCACAGAAAAACAAAATATGTTTTTGGCTATGTATATGAAAAAACTTCTCTGTACCCTGTGCCGGATGCGTCGCGCGTCGAAACCTAAGTTCCTAACTTGGTAATAAAACTATCTTTCGTGGTGCGGGTAAATGTTTTATCATTTTATTGGTTTATGTTATGGGGACCTACCTCAATGTCATTAAACTACTTCTTCAATTAATACAACATTCACTTAAAAATTTAAAATTGTATCAGAATATTACATTCAATTCAGGATTAATTAGGACCTTATTTACTGAAAAGTTTTCCTATAAAAATTGAAATGATGATTAAAATTATTTAATTCTTCTTATGTTCAAGTAAACAACATCAGCGTTTTCTTGTGCATGTGCCTTAAAGTAGAAAATGGTCTTCGCTTTTCCCTCTGGAGGAAGAATATATGAATTTTCCCCACTCGCTATTCATTTATGCTACTTGAGTCTCAAAATTAATACAATCTGAATTCATTGACTGCCCTTGTGATTTTTTGTTTAATTTTACAAAATTTCGTTGTTATGGAAACTGCAATAATTTTAATTTGAACGTGAGGTCAGAAGGATTGAGACGTGTTCTGGGAATGAACAGATCAGTTCCTTTTGAACACACTTTTGTCATAGTTATAGCTTCAATATTATTTGAGTGCAACACCTATACGCACAGCCCAGTACAGTTAAATTGTTTTGGGGGCCAACATTTCAAAGCAATGTGAATGTTGCTCCAATTATAACGTAACATTAGAAGTAATGGTTTCCCATTTCATTGTTTTATATTATGGAGAAAAACCACAAAGTCATGCCAGAAGGAATTGGTAGTAAAAGTACTGCCGTATTTTCCATGCTTGGGACGATCTCTTTTTGTTGTTTAAGGTTGGTCCTTAAGAGTAGTCTTACAGACAACAGGAGAACAACAGTTGATATAGATATTTTACGAACTCAGAGCTAGATTTTTACAATTGATAATATAAATTAGCATCAGCAATTATGAATGATGAATTGTGCTTGTTATGTAACGTGAAAGGAAGAGAGAAATCGTTCTCTCCGAAGGTAAGAGGAATGCGGAATTATTTATAATGTACCTTTAAAGCATTTCTCATAATGGAATATGAAATCGATTTCATGAAAATCACGTCCACTTCGTACCCAACCTTTGCTCCTTGAAAACTACGGAAAGCAACAAAGTAAGTCGGGTGATCGGTTGACGAACGACTTACTAAGAACGCTGTCGCGAAACTCCGGATAACTTACACGTGTTCGGATAACAAACAACTCAAGGAATAAACACAATATACAGTTCAATAGGCTTGGGGACCTTCAAACCTAAAATACTATTTATTTTGAAAAATACTGAGGAAGGGAGAAGAAAGTTATTGAATTTGGGTATCGTTTTCTAAAACCTACAAACGGAAAATGCCAAAAATTTATTTAAACTTATTTTCATTACTTGTATGTAATCGTCGTAAAATCATGCAATTTCCATATATTATTATATATTTTATTATTACTTTTTATTATACCAGCTGAAGTACCCGTGGATTTTCAACAGGGAGAATAGAAGTAGTATTAAATATAGTGACATATTTGTATACAATTCCCAATGTATTCTTATGGAGATATTCATGAGTTTGGATTCAACTATTGACTTGGTCGTCAACCGGTTTTTTACAACCTCAAACTTTTAGAAAAATGTCGTTTATTTTATAAAAATTCATGCAATTTCGAGCAGAAGACAACATTCGACGACCAAAATAAGAATTTTATTTCTTTATTGTTTCTCTTCTTGTCTCGATATCACGCGACAATTCTTTCTAATTTAATTTTGCAAAAGAATAAAGAGGCTTACGTGCATATCTTATGGAAACGTTTGATCGTCTGGGATCGAACCGGGGACCGTTAGGTAAATAAATAGTAGTCTATTATCTGCGGGATGTAAACTTTTACTAATGTGCAAAGTTGGAAAGTTTTGCGACTATTAATTCTCGATTTTTAGGCGAACATACACACGAAAACACATACACACACCCTCAATCTACTCTACTTTTTTAATTTTTTTAATATACTGAATGATTTTACACATTCACCAAAATTCTACGGAAAATAGAACGAAAATATTTACATTTAAACCCCGCAAGCCGCCGGTGGTGCGTTACAGGGGGTGTAAAAACACCGATAAACCTATCATACCCTAACTGCTATTAGCTTCTCTAATACTAAGAGGGAAAAACGACCAGAAGGAACTATCCGTCCTGGCAATCGATTCCCTGAATCGCTTCTTAGTTTTCTCTCGGAACTCGCGCACGTTGCTAACTGGAATAACAATATCAGCTATCTCGTCGATGAGTTCTGCAGTGATAAATTTTTCGGAAAGCTTAAGTATTATAGGATTTAGCTCCGCAGCTGATCACCCACTTTACAACGCCCTGGGTAGACTACGTTCTAGAAAGAAACCCATCCACCTCTCGATAATAAATCGATCCAATTAACGGCGCAAGTCCCGTGTTTCGCCGTCGATTTCGTCGGACCGTAAGACAAAGGAATCCACCTGCAGAACGCGCAGTAATGGGGAAGTGGGATTCGCGGGTCGGGAGGTGCAAATATGATTGGAGATCAACAAGCAGCTGAGAGGGAGTGTCCTTGCAGCAATTGTCGTCAACATGCACGAACGGAAAGATGCCCGAGCGTCACCAGCGGCCTGCCGGCGCATTCCAACACATCCGAGTAATTCATCCTCGCCGACCTACATAACCGTTCCCTCCCACGGTTTCCAATTTCCGCGCTCGATCTAAATGACTCTCCGACTCGCAATATTTTTAGCCCACGGAGATCGATAATTCGCGGTCTTGCACCATTTACGCTTCCTTGAGTCTGGTGCGTAAGCGCAACTCGTTGGCTCATTCACTGGCGTCGCAGATCAAATGCTTTTGGATCCACCGGGCTCATTCATCAATCCCCAGGATGAGAAATTATGCAGTCGTTAAAATTCCCTTCTTCGACCACGTCTGTTTTCCACCCCCATTAAGTTTTACCGCCGCTCGAGGTGGTGGGCTGTGCAGACTGGAAGGAAGCGGTTAAATATTTCCGCGGAATTAGCAATTTCCTTAATTCCCGGTCCGTTTTCGCCGGGCGGTGACGCTGACGCGTCGGAGTCAGCGGTCCGTACTCGCGTTGCCCAAGGAGTCGAATGTTTGTCGATTAATCCGACGGCGCCCGTGGTGCTGCGTGTGTCCACAAAGGCCTGTCCCGTCACCGCGATCTCCTTCCGGCTTTCTATTTAATGCGTGGGGCCTAGTCAATGGCCTGTGACATAATTGAATGAACGTCCGTCCTGAAATAGCAATGGGGCGAGCTCGGTCGGCAATAACTGACGATTCGCATGCACCGCAACTGGTCACGTTTGGGGGAAGGAAATGGGAGGCTACGAATCATGTTCACGGTGAGAGTTCGAAATGTTACGAGGAATACGGTGTGGAGTATTGGAAATTGGGGATGAAATACGTTTTTAAGTTAAAAATCGTGTGCTTTGTTGAGAATTGCTCCCATGAATCTGCAAGCGGTAACAAGATTACTGCTGAGGTATTAGAACGTTTCACGCAAATATATTTCACTCAAGAGTCGGTTAAACCAATAATTATAGCTTAGAGATATGTTACATGTTTTTCCAAGAGGTATTTTAATATAGTTTTTCGATTTTTTTGGGTGATCTTTCTATCTGTAGTAAATATGAAAACTGTTTTGTTTTTGTTTGTCTTTTTTGCAATTATTTTTTCTGTGATTGTCCTGTATTTCCTTTTCAGATAATTCATAAGTTAATAGGCTCTGCTTATTATACAAGGGTATCTCCATCTGCATTTGCTATGTAATTTGTTTGTTCTTTAAACCGCCTTCTCCTTAAAATTAGCTATCAGTAGGTTTCGCAGATTTTTCACACCTCCCTTCTTGAGGGTGTTTTCCTGCTGTGGTATATATATTTTTCCTGAGGGCAAATTAGGTTTTTAAACCCACTAAGTAGTTTTCTTCCGTGCACTTTTTTTCACGCTCTCTCTTTCTTTCATGCTCTGTATGACGAAGGGTTACAAGAGACTGTCTAGTCTCAATCTCGCCCTAATAAAGACGTTTTATTATTATTATTATCTATGCTGCAGTTATCCTCTTCGAAAAGAAACATTTCTGCGGGATACAAAAGAGAGATTTAGGTGTATTCTTATGGAGGTAACTTTAAATGACCTAGCGTCGCACCTGGGGTTGTTTGGAAGAAAAGAGGAAGCTCTTTATCAAAAGGATTTCGAAATTTAAAAACGAAGATTCTCAAGATGTCATGGTTTTTCCGTATATAATTACGACTCATTTTGAAGATCAATTCAAAACAATATTAATTAGATGAAATATGCGTTGGCTAAATATCTCATCAGAAAACGAGAAGTTTAAACGAACAATGTAAAATCCTTTGGCGAAAAGTCTTCGGCGTTATGAAATTGCGCGTATAGAAGAAATTTCGTAAATACACACATGTTTATTTTCTTCTTCGAACTAAAAATTTCAAGTCATAAAATTATATTTATTGACTGCATGCAGATGTACTTTGAGGTAACCCCAAAACACGTTTTTACGGGGTACCTATATTTCCCCTTCTTTTATTTTCATTGGGGAAAAAGGTGTTTGGTTTCGTCTTGTGATGGCTCGCTATCAAATATTTTACGGATTCTGATACCATTCCCGATGCTACTCTAAACCAGTTTCCGATACGATTCTCGATTCCGATTCCTGCAGTAAGTATCACTTACTATTTTTAGTTAATGTAATTTTTGGAAACGAGTGTTGAATGAACAAGGTAGATATGTTAATTGATGAAACTTGTAGTGCAGTAACTAGTCAACAAAAGATTATAAAATAGAATAAGATATCCTTTACTGTAAAATTTGGGTTAAAGTTTAAACATTAAAGAAAGCTATTTCTTTATTTAAATCATCTATCCATTACAATTTATGTATATATTTCAGAACGACCGTTTTAGTTTCTTTATTTTTATATTGCATAATTTTAATTAAAGTTACTAAATAAATTATTAAATAAGTGAATTAAGGATGCTTAGAATGAGATTAAATATTTTATTTGGAACCGAAACATGGCAGAACTTTCGGACTTTATATAAAGTCCGCAAGATTTAGTTTTCCAGATTTTAGTTTTACAAATAGTTCAGTTAATAAGAATTATCTATTTATCCTTTATCCTCAGAAACGGAAAGAATAACAGGAAATGTTATATTGAGTTTCTAAGAAAAATTTCCAAAAAATCGCTCTTGGGAACGAGATTAGGCTAAAAATTCTCGGAAGTCGATGCCGTTCACGATACCGAAAAAGTTCCGTTGTTTCCGAGTTCGATTTATCGTCCCACGACTTGTTTAGTCCCTTCAAAATTTCATTTTTCCGCGAACGATAATCTGACATCGACTTGGAATATCAATATATATTCACCCCTACGCCGAAAGGAGACAAACAGGATACCTGGGGACGTTGGTGTGGAAATGATGCGGATGAAAAAGGAAGGATCCGTGTAACGTGTTGATGAAAGAGCCCAAAGTTTGCGAATCGGGGATGATGAGTAAACTCAAGCATGAGGAGCGATGAAATATCTTGGAATAAAATTCGCCCGTTTCCATGAAAAAGGCTTGGTTTAGCCCCACATAGCGTAGAGAGCGTGAATGTTAAATCCAGGAATCAACGTGTGAACGTAAGATATCATTACCACTTTTTGCGGTATTCAATCATTCTGATATATTTTCATCCGAATATCCATGTGTTCCTTAAATTATACATTAACTATCATCTGAATAGAGAACTTTTATCAAAATATATCGATTGAGTAATCCCTCATAGATCTGTAATTTGTGAAAAAAGTTAATGAAATTCTCTTGAAAGGCATTAATTAGAATAAAGGTAAAACTACGGGAAATTTAAACAGATTCTGTATTCTGTTGCCCGGAATACAAATATTGGAAGTTCCGGAACCCTAGACTTGAAGAATGAATTAACTTTCAGCCAATTAAATTAATACACGGTCGTTTAGGGATATTCGATATCTTCCTCTTTGAAAATTCGATTAAGAAGTCATCCATTCTAATAGGATACAAAATATTGCACAGTTTCTTTCAAAACACCCGCTGATTTGTTAAATATTTTGTGAAATTTCTCAGATCTTATTTTCAAGGTATATGAGGAATGTGTCCGTTGATACCCAGTGTTGGTAACTGTAGCATTTATTTCAATGGCTATATAGCTCTATAGTCCAAAAGTTTGCACCATAGTTTGACTATTTATGAAATAATGCGTATAGAAAAAGAGTGATATAATGGGTAAGATTATGAAAGTCCTAGAATGACGGTAAGGTTTCCTTGTAGTTCGTGTTAGCAATCGAAAACAGGGAGAAACTTAACACGGAAGTCTCAGTAATTTAATAAAGCGGAGGCAAGTAGGCTCTCATTACTCGGCGCTTTAAAGATGTCCTGGAAAAGATGAGCTCATATCGTTACGGAGTTCCCGATAAAAGTGACTCAGGAATTTTAAGGAAGAATACCTCGCTAATTGACTCTGCATTCCGATGTTGACGTTTTCCCATGAACATGAAAATTCCATAAGACCGATGTGAGAATCGCCGTATCTTTTACCATTTCCTTTATTTTCTTCTCTGTCGACGATATGAGACTCGCAGAAATAGCATTTAAGTGGTGATTACGACTGAAAAAATACGGGGAACATTAAGGATTATGTCCACTGAAACATAGAACCTATCATAATACATTGACTTTTTATTTGTGGAAGCTAAGCGCCATTGGGTCCTTCCAGTAGCCTCTCTTCTATCTTACATTTAATTCTCCCTCACAATAGTGAATCCTTTTGAGCAAGACTAGAAGAAAGGATAACATTTGTTGAAAAAACCTCCATAACTTAATGTTGACATAGAAAATTCTTCCGCGGAAATGGACCTCTCAAGAACAGGGTGAGGGAAATCCGCAAAACTAGAGGTGAAAAACTTCTCAGCTATCTAAGATATACCATTGTTAATGCATCAATCACTTATAAATTTCACCGTTTAAGTTGGAAATATAGTGTGTTAAGTAATCTCCCTGAAGGCTGTTTGGAATATCAATCCTGCAACCATTATCTACCAATATCTCTGAAGGAAAATGATGTGGCTTTCCTTTGTTTTTTTATCAAGAATGCTCTACGTAGAAAATGTCCTCGAAAGTTCAGCATATTTACCCTGTAACACATTTCATAGCATTCACTAAGGAGACACCAGAATGAGTTCCATCCAGCATCATTCATACATCACTAGCTTTCATATTTTCACAGCCATAAGCAAGGCTGAAACAAAAGCGAATGAAAGATGAAACTATCTCGGAACTTTTTCCCAAAGTACAGAACCCAATGAGAATACCAAATACTAACCCTTCTGGAAGTAATTTTTGACTCAATTTTATCTCCTGCATTCGATACGGGTTAGCTGACTTTCTTGATATCTTCTCACATCTTAGTGCTTCGTTTTTCATGGAATTATGCATTTACAGTACATTCTTAATGATTCAAAGATTCGACTGCAATCTCGAAGCATTTGCTGCATCGAAGAAGTTGATACCATCTCTTTAAAACGGTTTAGTTTCTGTTGACATTCAATGAAATATTCCTACGCATAATTGCAAGAAAGGGTGTATCACAGACAATCAAATGTAAAAATAATGGTTCTTCGGTACAGAGGAATGAAATGTTTGTCTGAATTATACGACTTACTTATATCCAACAAACCATCTTTATACCTCTTATGTGTTATATATCTTCATTATTTTGGTTACCTGCATAGTTTTGAGAGAACATTAATTTTGCCTAGACTTAATAAATGAATCTATCTCATATTCACCTTTATACAACAAAGAATGCTTCCTGCTTCTCTTGAAATTATTCACTAAAGTCTTCCTTTAATTGGAAATGACACTTCCGACCATGAATCAACTTTATTGGTGTACTTTGTAGGCTGTACGTAAACCGTCGAGATAACATTTGAAGGTAGAGAGATATACGAGTAATTATTGTGGATTGCCAATTTACATCCAGGGAGTGGCCACGTTTACTCAAGTGCTTCTAAGGAAGAGAATGTAGCAAAAGATGTGCATTGCGTACGCGATTCAACGCTAAGCTGAAGATCTTCCTTGCTTCTCATTCTGTGTCTGCAAACATCGCTTATACATATATCTTGCTGAATGATACATATATATATATATANTCGCTATAATAAATCTTGTTCACACAAATATATCTTTATGAATGAAATATTTTTCATATGTCTTCTGATGCAGGGCAGAGAAAAATTTATCTTTAACTTACTTATATCTCAGTCTTGTTCAGGACTGTGTTGATATGAAAGCTACTTAGGTATGAGTTTTGCTGAGATGAAGCACTAATTAAGGTTTCTCCTAATGGAAACCTACAGAAAGCTTTACTCGTGCTTGCGCTTCACTTACGTGGACTTCTTCAGCTTGTAGCATTCTTGTTTAGTGAGGAAAGCAATAGCAAACTAGCTAACTCCTCATCTTCTCTAGTAGTAGTACTATTAAAAGTGCTTCGACAGCTTAGGTCATTTCGCACGTGGGCCCCCACCGAGAATCAAACCCGGGACCGCTTTCACCGAAGTCGAACGCGTTGCCCACTTGGCTATCTGGGAGCCCTCATCTTCTCTAGTAAGCCTCACTTTCCTCTCCTAGCTCTTCGTGGCTAAAGGTATAGAGGATAAGGTCCCAATAAGGCTGAATGCTTGATACCTTGCAGGTATACTGAAAACATTAAAATTACTATTCTCTGGTTATATTCAGTGAAATTGTATCATGCAATAGAAAGGTAGAAATACAATTTTTAATAACCATCCGCCTTCTTAGATTTTGCTTGTTCTTTTGGAATACAATCAGATTATAACATCTCTAAATTTTCCCACCATACTTTCCATGATTTATCCACAATCTTTAACCACTTGGAAGCTTATCTCTGGCAATCTTTATTATTCTGACATAACAAATTAAATCCAGCGATAATTGGAGGAACCTTTCCTCTTTCGAGGGAAGCTCAGTATCCTTTATTTTATTCCGTGGGCGAAGCAATTTTTTTACTCGATTGCATGAGATTCCTTGTTATTCTTCCATCTCTCTTATACAGCTTTTCCCCGAAAGTAAAACCGAGCCTAAAATTGATATTCCCCTGAAGTCGCATCAGGATTTATTTTCAGTGTGTCTTATATTTTCCTGTATCAACTGTTCTTCTAATACAAAAAGGTAGGTGTTGCTCTGGCTGTGTCTTAGCGTGTTTTCTAATCATTATTCTCGTGGAATCTTGTCTAGATTCATTATTCGCATATCTTTCTCACCCGCTTCCAAACGGTTACCAATGAGGAACCCCATTACTGTAACTGTACATTTATTCGTTCACATAATCTTTGCAATGTCCGGTGCATTAAGGTTCTAGATGTAAGTCCATGTTGAAATAGGGTGCACGTGAAACTTTCCAAAAAGGCGCTCCGCAAGAAGCATAGGACCTTGGCCATCGTATATCACATCAATATCGCGACGCCTCGAACCTTACGCAATGAGACATCTTCGCAGTGCTCGCAAGAATGTCAGAGTGACCACATCTATTTCCCGAAGCACTTGTTATAAGCTACTCTTAACCAGGGCCATTTTTTGGATTTTTTTCCCGGGTGATAGTGGAAGGAGACAACGTTGACTCTCGCGATTTTTCGAATTTAATTCGTGAGGAAGAAATATTTTGGGTTACTTTCCAAAGTAAGCACAAGAAGGAATTCTCAAACAATGAGCGCATGAGCTGTTGAGGAGCGTGTGCTAAAGATGAAGATCTTTTGAAGATTTTCAAAGCAGACAAATGTTATTATATATCTGCTTTTTTAAAAGTTTTCGCTATTTTAAGCCGAAAATACACGGAAAATAATGCTATATTGAAGGAAATGTCGTGCATCAATGATGATAATAATATTAATAAAATTTGCCCAAAAATTATGAATGCTCCAATTAGTATGATGGCTACGTGGGTAACCAGATTGATAAGAGGAAATTTGTCGATGAATGAAATTAACAAAAGAAGGGCTTTTTCCAATGGGACTCACTCTCGCCCTTACGGTTCTGCCTAGCTATCAATCCTCTACCTGCTCTTTTATAGGAAACTAATATTTATAAGAGTTATTAAGTAAATGATCTCCCGAGCTAGCACGAGAGGTAATTTACTAATTTTCGAAGTTCGAAAATTGTGCAAGCTATAGCTCTCCAGCCTTAGGCGAAAATAAATTTTCACTTACAAGGGTATTATCGGAATTATAAAGATTATTTATCAATAACAGATCATTGAAATACGAATATTTCGCAGTAATTAATAGCCATGGTAAGATATTTCCTCGTCATCACAAATTATTCCGTGTTCAAAGCGTTGGTTTCGATTAATTGGTTTAAAAATGTCTCTTACCAATGGTTATTTCATCCTTCCATGCATCATTTGGCAATATTCTCATAAAATACTTTTACTACTAAAATTTTCCAATAGAAACCGTGGTTAACTATCAAGCTAATCTTATTTCATACCATAGTCTTCATTTTGTAAAAAGGTGCTAAAGGTGTCGTCAGCACGCTCACGTAGAACATTTCCGATTCATTCGATAAAACGACGCATGAAATCATTTGCCCGGAAATGCGATATGAATTGCGTGAGAGAGGCTGGGAAAATTAATTGCGTAAAGGTCTATTCGTTTCCAGGAAAAGAATTCACTTATCTCACAGCAACATGTGCCACCCACCCCGGCTATCATTAAAACAAGTCCTCCTTGGAAAAGTTCATCTCACTTGTGAAGAACTAGAGATATCACTGTAGTCATGCTTGGTATAAAATATTATTCAAAATTTCATCACGAATAATTCCTCTTTGTGGAGAAAGAACCTCTTCAGTTTGTATTTATTCTGTTTTTATCGACTGAATATAGAATTAATCATGCTTAATAAGAAAGCTTAGTTATGCGACTTACATTATGCTAATTGATTATGCCATTTTCTTCATATTTTATCTATTTCGATTGAGAAGTTGACATTACCATTGGTTGAATTGAGTTTTTGAATCAGTTTAATTTTACTGTAATTATTGTGTTGAGTGTGGTATTATCTTAATGTTTTATTAATTTCCATTGAAAAGTTGACGTTACTAATGGAATATTGATTTAAAACGTTTACGTAAATTTTTGTATTGTTTTCAGTTTACTGTTCATTACTTTTTTTACTATTCCAATATTTCATCTTTATTCTACATTTTCTTATTCATTTTATTATTCTGTTTAATTGTATATTACCGCTCACTTTTTTTTATAATTCCAAATCAAAATTCTATCATTACTGAATTATTTGCGAGAATTACTCATTTTTATCTACTTTTTTTCCAGCTGTGTTTCTGTCACTTTTCTTTTACTATATTCCCCTCTTTTAAATTTTGGTTGCCACAGTCAGTAGGTTTCGCAGGTTTTTCACACCCCCCTTCACATGGGTGTTTTCCTGCAGGGGTTTAAGTTAATTTTTTTCCTAAGAGCAGACTTGGTGTTCTTTTAAACTCATATTATAGTTCCTTCTTTTATGGCCTTTCAACTCCCAATACCTCTTTCATTCTATCTATAATGACTAAGGGTTAGATGTAGGAAGAGACTAGTAAGTCTCAATCTCGCCCTTAAATAAAGACGTTTTATTATTATTATAAAATTCAAAATATACTCAACGGGAAACGGGAGTGAAAGAAATCTAAAAGGACCGGGACTGGAACCTGAATCTTCCGTTTTCCGTGTTCCGGGGCCGGCTCTAGCCACTTGAGCTATCGTGCCAGAAGTAATCAATTGGCTGGAGTAGTCACCCGGAAAGTGGACGATCCAAATTCGAGTCCCAGTCCTGTCAGACTTTCTTCATAGCCGTTGCTCTTCCGGAATATTCCTATGCCACACCTTGCGGCGCAACATTACCTATCAATCTTTACCCAGAATTAAAATAGCTAGTTTTGGGAGTCATATTTGTCGCCGTAATGTCGCTTAGGTACGGGTAAATGTTTCTTGCATTTTTTTGTTTCCAACCGAAGGAGGCATTTTAATATTTCAACAAAAAACAATAGCATTTTAGGTGATAAGGGGGATTCGTTGGTGTTATTAGGATGATTTTTCTAAGAATGGGCTGTAATGGAGAGAATACGAAACATATTAAGAGATATTTGGTGGAACATCTCTACAACTTATAAAAGAAAATGTAACAAAACTAGACGTCCACAACTAGAAGTCCACAATATAGGAAAACATATGCGATCGGTTTCGAGGTGATCACCTCATCATCTCGCAACACGGAGCAGTTAGGAGACAATATTTAAAGGAAAGGAAACGGAAAAGGAAAAAGGGGATAATGGTTTGAAAGAAGCTAAGGAAGGGAAGGGAGAGAACGTAGGCAACAAACAGTAGCCAATAATCTATTTATCTACATAGTCTTTAATTAATTATGGAGAGAATAACTTAGAGTACATAGGATCCCGTTTAAAGAGTTTTAGTTTGAGGCAGAAGTTAACAGAAGGTGGTGGATCTCAACAGCTACGTAGATTGTTTGAAGAAAGTTACCCTTGAAATTAGCTGTCCAAGATTTTCCTTTGGAATCCTAGCAAACGTTTCGGCCGCTGCACGAGAAGTAGCTTTAAACTCGCCTGCAGACATCTGAAGAGACGAAGCTGAGCAAAAATAGACCGTCTAGAGTTGTGGTTTACAATCGCATCCAAAATGGGAGTCAGCAGCCAAAGCATGGAATAGTGTAAGGGAATCCTTAGATTCTAAATATGAGAAAAACCCAGCAAGTGACACTAATGGAAAGCTCTTTTCGTCTTTCTCTTATTGGATCATCATCCAAGACTTATAATGCAATATTTTCTCTCGATGCTTATTAGAATAAGTGATTATTAGAATACATTGATACCTCGTCTAATGAGAGACTGACGTATTTTTCGGCTAACGGAGATTTTTTTCGCTATGCTCAGCTAATGAACATGGATTCGGCTAACAAATGTTTTTGTAGATGTGCGCGCGAACATACTGAAGCAAAAATGAACGTGCCATTCTAGTATCTTATTCATCCCATCCGTGATTGTGAAAAATAAATGAGCTGACCACGTCACATAGGAGACACCCACCAAACCAAATTGATTGTTTGTGCTCAAGGCAGCGGGAGTGAGACGCCTGATAATTAACGTTGCGGATAATTTCGGATTTCGGCTAATGGATATGATTCTGGAGCGAATTATCTTCGTTAGCAGAAGTATCACTATGTATACTAAACGTATACAAAGACTGGGAGTCGGTAGCAAATCATCTACTTAGGGATGCGAAAATATCGCCTGGTGTTCCTCAAGGAAGTATTCTAGGAGCTTTGCTATTTTCGATCTACATCAACGACCGAACAGTGAATATGAAATGCAAAATATTACTCTATGCAAACGATTTTCTAGCTATTGCTCATAGAAATTAGTTTTTAAATTCCTTTTCTACTCTGAATTAGTTTTATTGTGAAAATTTTTTATTGGAAGAATGCGATCGCTTTAGTAGAAAAGTGGGGATGGAGTGATTAACTTGAGACAATTTAAAATTATTATGTTGAAGGACTAGTGGTTTTATGAACACTATTTATTGACGAACAAGTGTTTTTAGTATCAGGGCATTCTTTAAGTATGACTTTAACAATTTAGGCATTGTTTTAATATACGTGATTAAGTATTGTGAATGCTTCCAAAGGGAGGTTTTCCGAGGGGTTCTCCTTCCTTGTAGAGAAAATGCCAGCCAGATTGCATTCCCTTAATTAATATAATTTCACATTTCATAACATTTTTACTTTA
Source organism: Ladona fulva (assembly GCA_000376725.2). Taxonomy (NCBI): domain Eukaryota; kingdom Metazoa; phylum Arthropoda; class Insecta; order Odonata; family Libellulidae; genus Ladona; species Ladona fulva. Next base: position 2,892,582 of record KZ308299.1, on the reverse strand, counting down.
TGTGAAATGTAAACATTTTCAAAATTGTATCCACTTACTTTGCAGTGATGTATTTGTAATAATAATTATAAAAATGATTTAGGGTACATTCAATTCCTTCTGGAATTGGTATGTATTATTACATTGTTTTACGATATGATTTAGAATATTTTGGCAGAACATTCAGATGGGTCGCTTCGAGAGACTTTCTAGGCAATGGTGTGTGGTTTCTCCGGCTGAGCGGCACCGTCCATATTCAAAGTCCTTCAAAGACACGGCTGAACAAAGAGGTGGAAAGGACAGAACCCCCTTGAGGATGTATACAGGGACAGGGATAAGGATAACTTTGTACCCAAAACAGACTTGAAAAAAATATGAGAACTATTTCAGGGATTGTTTTAGAATATTTTTTCCCATAAATTCACTTACTCGCGCTATATTACCAAGGGCGGATTTATAACTAGACGCAATCGGTGATAGCTGAGGGCCTCCTCTATAATGGAGCCTTAATAAGACTGCACTTATAGACTCTCAATAATACACAGTATTATTTCGAATTATTTTAGATGTGCGACTCGCTCACGGATACCTGCTTTCCACCTCAGAGAAGAATTTTATACATGTGGAGGAAGTCTACATTATATGTTCATAAAATACATTGCACGATTTAGACAACTTTATAACGTAAAGTCCATCTAACATTCATTGCCTCTTATAAAAATACAACTTGTAATTTAATATTCATTTATTCTTGCCGAGTGAAGTAACTGAATTCTTTGCGGCATCTATTTTTATGTATTTTAAGAAAAAAATCGAATTTTTCTGTCTCAAAATTCTTAGACTGGGGCCTGCATATGATCTTTGCGTCTTAGGCCTTTGTTGCCTTAAATCCTCCCCTGCACATTACCGTTAAGAAGGGCCCAGTTTCAGAATCGAAAAGGCGAACGGCCGGACTCGTTAGCAAGATAATCCGCAATCTCCGAGGCCTACAATCACCTGTCTCTTTATTAGATGACATGAATTTGCCAAATTACTTCCACTTCCTATCCTTAGGTCTCGTCGCTTGGAAATGTTTTCCCGAAGAGGCACCTTCCCGTGCAGCGGCCTTATCTCGCTGGTGCATTCAACTTATCCATTCAGTGCACAAAGACTCCCTCAGACGCGCCTCCGTCGGGTTCGGTTTCCGACGTGAGACGGAAATTTCCACCCACGCACACAGCGCCACGCTGCTGCGACTCAGCGCCACCGATTCATCACAAACCACTTCATTTCCACGTCTCCTTTTCATCTTAACCCCTGAGGAAGGGATCAAAGCATAGGAAGAAGGCTGAATTTACGACGAAATTTATTCAGCGGGATAAACACACAGCGTAGGATTCTGTTTCACGGCAATACATATGTTAGAGCAGCGGTTCTCGGGTTCTGCCTCCGGAACATCTTAACACGGGCATCAACATAATTGTGCAATACGTTACAAACTATTTATAATTTAAGTTACAAATGAAAATCTTCACTGAGCAATTTATCTTGCTTTTGAAGGAATAAAATACGTACGATATTGCGTGCTATACGTTTATACGTGCGATATACATTGCGTAATTCCGCTTAACTGGTCGTTGAAAGATATGCAGAGATCCAGATTCAATATTTCGAGATTTTCATCTAAATTTTACTTTAATACTTTCACGTTTTTTATGCAAATTAAGGCAAATACAAACAATCGAATCAAAACAATCAAAACAAGCGAATCGAACAAGAACTTAAAACGTTTGAAACACACATTTTTTCGTGCAGATAAAAGGTCTAGTTCAATGTGCGGTAATTATCGATTCTACAGAAGCCTCTGTTAAGTATGTAACATTATTTTAATTTGAGACATACATTCGTATTGAAAATTATCATTTTATTTATAATATTTTTCATGTTTTTGCTACGTTTTGTTAAAATTTTATGAATTAAACGTCCTGCGATCACAAAAATTTTACTTCAACGAAGTATATAACGAAATTTTCTGGTATTTTTAATGTTTTTGCTACATCTCGTTAAAATTTTAGAAAGTAAACGTCCTGAGATCACGGATATTTTACTTCACCGAAATTTTGAATTCCAGACTGATGGATAAGACAAACGACAAACGAGAAACTCAAAGTAAGGAATAATAATCATTTCAAATAAGAAGACGGGTAAAAAGATACCATATAAGCCTAAAAGACTTATGTGAAAGAAAGGATGCTTTCTAATTTCCACAGTAGGTTTATCAATCGGCTAGTTTTGTCGACGGCATCAGGTGAACCTGAAGATGTCAACCCATTGACGAAACTAGTCGGTTAATAAACCTACTAAGGAAATTACCAAGCATCTTTCCTTTCAACCTGTGTGTTGAGTTCCACAAAGGTACGCTTGAACATGTTTATTTTACCGAAAAGACTAGTTTGATTTTTTCCATTTACTTTGTGGAATTCTTGGAATTACCCTTTAGTGTTCCTTTCACGATGCTACAGTTGCCTTCCCATTCTTTCTCTATATTATAATATAGAAAGAAATAATGAGAAAAGGTCTGCCGTTGACGGGAGTCGAACTCCAATCTCACCCATGACGCCCGGTTGAGCTATCCAATTAAAATACCCCTAAAGAACAATCTATTCTTCGATTTCTCAAGATTTGAAATTTAAGTGAAGAAGAAGAATAATTGAAATTCCTGTGGTAAGAATGTATAGAAAATACATTCTACTAATGCCATGCATTATGCATGGGAAGCCAGAAGAATTTGAATGGAAAACGATGATACGCATCTATTAAAAGCCTGCAATTTGTTTCACTAATAATTACAAGTCGTTCGTGGGCGTGAATGGAGTGAGAAGCATTACAAGATAGCTCAATTCATCAACGCATATACACCTATTTAGGAAAGCTGTTACAGGCTCATTGGGGTTCTGTCTACCAGACGTGAAATGTTACTCGAAAATTATGGGAACGGTGATAGGAAGTCTATATCCCAAGGGCGCTGTACCGCAAGTATCTTTGGTGAAGTAGGTCAGATAGTTCCCTTACATGCACTCCTTTCGCGGATTAAACGATTCATGATAACGGAAAATCAAGCACAACATATATCAAACATGCAACTCATTTGTTATTGAAAAATAGAAGCTGAAGACGTAGGCGTGCCATGGCAAATTCGGCTTAAGCAAGTGAAGTAACCGCCTTAAGACACTGTAGTCAATGGGATATCCTTAATCGAATCAGGACATCAATACCAGAAATTAGCACGAACTACCAAAAAATACAGAACAGATTATGGATCGATTATGATCAACAGATTGCTTAAAAACGTATGTTGTAAAAGATGATCGCCCTCGCAGTCTTTGTCGTTTTTAAGTAGCGTTTCAGCATTTGAAATTGACTTTTGTTGCGTAACAATACATGAGCAGTAAAACTCATTATCCATTCGATGCTTCATTAGGCATTAATAGGTGAATTGTGCCTCAACACGGCCTCGCGTTGAGGCATAATTCCAGCCTGCTCTCTGAAGAGCACAGCATTCTCTCTTTCACAGCATTGACCATGGGACAATTGTATGTCGAGTAACTTTTAATCACATCTTCTATCGCACAAAATATGACTTGTCGCAGTCCAAAATTATTCTCAAGTAGTAAACAACAAAAAGAAGAATTGAAATTGAAAATCGATTTTTTGAAATATGATATATCCCTTACTAATTTTGATAATTATTATTTTTACATTTCAATATCAAAATTTAGCATTTGGAAAACACTGATTTAGGAGGCTGGCAAATGATACGATAGATAACCGTATCTTTGGCTATCAGTGGTTATCTACAAATGTAAGACTTTCTTCCAACTCAATACAGGGCGGAAAACATTTCATTCGTATTTATACTTAAAAATATACATTAAAAATTTCTTTCCTTAATCTCCAATAAGATATAAAAGGAATCATGTAAAAGATCGGTAGACTTCGAATATTTCTCAAATCCAGTCATTGATAGGTAGTTCTAGTCGTTGTGTAATGGTATATAATTTAAGAAAAAATGAATAAATTTTATGTTTTTTGCTGTCAAGTGGCTAATTTTGTTCCAGTAGCATCAATCACACTTAAGAACTGGCTGCTTAACTTGGAAGGTGAACTGTTATTTGTAAGTCCCACGAAAGCCCTTAGCATCCAATGCGCATAATTCTTCGTTCGCGGTAACTTGGCCCACACTCCTATCTACTTCGCTGGTGGGCCTAGTCCAACTCAGAAAATAGGGGAGACAGCGCTTAATGAGAAGAAACCCATGTGCGAACAGCATTCACAGCATGGTTCATGGCGGGCAAATACCTTTCACATGTTACGCCTCTCCTTAACTCATTTCCCCTCTCACCCAATGTCAGCGGCCAAGTTAACGCGAAGGAGGTATAAGTAGGTGAAAGCAATTTTGCTAGAGGCGCGAACAGAGGAGAAACTATTACAAAATCGACATAAGTAAATGCAGTTTTAATAGCAATTGAGACGTCACCGGTAATCAATCTTAAAAGTGGACTCTTCCAAACCAGAATTGGTCGCTTACAGGGGTTTAATAAGCTTCCAAAAGGCCTATACAAGTATCATATGACATTTGCTGCTATTCTTTACATTCCATAATAAGGTTAAATTAGAGTTATAGCCGATAAATCAAAGATATTTGTTTTCCTGCCCTCTAGTTTTGAAATAAAAATAGTATTGGTCGTAACCAAGTGGAAAATTATTTTCCAACAAACTGACTGAATTCTTACAGTACGGATTATAATTTATCATAATGAGAATACAGTACAATAATATCGTAATGGGAACTCTTAAATGAAAAAAATATAATCATAAAAATATACTCGTAAAATATTAAATATAATTTTTCTCCCTAGTCTTACTTCCACAACTTGTACTCGTAGTGCCGGCTGTTGATAGTTTTTGATGACTGGTGGTGATGATGATGCATTTGGTTCTGGAGGTGAATTTTAGGGCCGGATGTCCTGTTTAACACCTTCCCTTGTATGGAATATCGGACATACACATACAACTATCCCGTTGGCAGAAAAATCCGATTAGCAAAGACTCGAACCAGGGACCTTTGTTAAAAAGTGCTACGATAGAGAAGCAAGCGTAACGCAAATGCTCTCAGACGCAGGTTGGGAATCCTCGAAAGAAAGGAGATTAGAAGCTAGGCTGCAATTGCTTGCTATCTTCAGAAAAAGTGCATTTGTGGAAGACGTAAATAGTATTATGCGACCCCCCCTGCTACTTCGGCCGATCCGACAGTGAGCGTAAATTAAGAGAAATAGATGTGAAGACAAGTCGTTTTAGGGACTCATTCTTTCCGCGAACGATACGCGATAACAATAAATTAAAGAGGTAATTCTACTCTTGGTGTTTACACCCCCTGCCACACGCCGGAAGGCGGCTTGCAGGGTATTTATGTAGATGTAGACCTTGGGGTTAGAGCGCGTGAAAGCTGCCGCCACGACCGTAAGTATTAATATAATTGTAACCTATTATTTTTATGTAACTAACAGCAAAAATTTTACAGGGTTGTCATTGTTATGAAGAAGGAGGGAATATAAATGACGTACCAGTAATGCTAATTACTTTGGAGAACATCCCCCTGAAACTTTATCTGCTATTAGTGTAGGCCGTCATCTATCTTTACTCCCTCTTAAGCCTTGTTAATTTTGCACTGTAACAGATATGATAATAGAAACGGTTATTAAAAATACTTTGACTTCAAAAGTGAACGAAATTGTTTGAATTGATTTGGCATAAATATTATTTTATTATCAATACGGATATATTAACAGAGTTCTGCTACATCTTCTCCGGGGAAAGAAACATTAAATTTCTTTGTCTTCTATTATACATCACTGTACTGCGTAAAACAACCGAAATACATGCTCCGATGACAATATGGTCATGAATCGTCGGCGATGAAATATCCTACTCTTTAAGAGGGAATTCAACGCAAGTCATCCCATCAAATTTTCCGCGCCGCCGCGCCGCCTCCGTCTGGCCCCACCCTCGCCCCTTTCGCCCCACCCTCGCCCCCTTTCGCCCCTCCCTCTCCCCCGTCACGCGGCCATTCACTTTGATTCAGCCTATGACCAAGTAGAGAATGAAACCTTCTCACGACTCCGTACTTCCCCACGCTTTTTAACCGTGACGTAATCATCCGTTCCTTTCGCGGGCGCTCCATCACGAGGGGTCGCGGTTCGATTCTCGATGCTGACGAGGCGATTTTCCAAGTTTAAAAGTCAATTGTGCTCAATTTCTCAAAACTGTAGTCTGCCACCACAAACTAACGCGTTTAACGATAGTTTTACTTCAGTTTGTTTCTTATTCATCAACCAATCGTTAATTTCCTCGTCGTCATTTGTAACAAATTAACTTTTGCGGGGGCTGATTTATAACTAAGCGCTAGCTCAAGGCTTCATCTACACGTGGGCTTAAATAAGGCTATGCTAATAAATTCTTATTGACAAATTATTCTGGTTTTTCGCTTCAAGAAAGAATTTTTTATTCATTGAGTAAGTCTACATAATATGTTAATAGAATATATACCATTGCGTATGTCACTACATAATGTAAAAAATTTATTTAGCATTCATTGTAATTTATAGCAATAGTGCATATTGTAATTCGTGTTGTAATAATACGTATTCCAATATTGTGTTTGTTTATTCTTGCCGTAGTGATGCATCTGAGATTTCTATGGGATGCATATTTGTGTATTTTACGCAAAATTCGAATCAAATGCAAGATGTCAATGTTTAGTACATATATGGTGCCTATCCAGACATATTCTTCCAGTACGTGGACAACGACAGGCCGAGAAGAGAGTAGAATCCAAGCGATGTGAAATTCTTAAGGAGCAGTCTGGGAAAAACAAGGAGAAACAAGACCAGGAACGAAAGAATCAGAGAAATCTTGGATATAGAAAGGCTCCAAATACAGATTGAGAGAATGAGATTAAAATGGTTTGGCCATATGAAGAGAATGGATGAATGGCAACTTCCAAGAAGTATATTTGAAGAGAAGAATAAAGGTGAAAGACCAAGGGGGAGACCAAGATGAAGGTGGAAGGACATGATTATGAAAGACATGAGTAAAAGATTGGAAGATGTAGACAAAGTGTGGGATGAGATGTGGTGGGAGGATGGAACGAGTTGGCGGTCACTGATCCACAAAAACCCTACCCTGACAGAGTTGAGATAAAAGGGTAAAGATGATGATGACGAAAAATTCGAATCTTTACCCATAATTCTTGGTGGAGGCCTCAATCTGATCTATGCGCTTAGGGCCTGTGATAGCTTTAATCTGCCCGTGAATATTGGCGAGGTTCTCAAAGTTTTTCTGTAGCATATACTTTATCACGAAAGGGATAAGTGACTCTTCCATAAAAATATTAAAACACGACTTTAACATGACGCGGCTGGAGAGATCGATTTGACAATTAGAGAACTTACGTCATGGACGCTAAATCTTCATATTTGAACCCCGCTGTAAATCGATTGTGGAATGAGCAGAAATGTGGAAAACAAGCTATTGGTAACGTTGACCGTATAACATGGTATCGAACCGGAACCGAACCGAGACGGAAGAAACCGTTATTTTTGTCGGTGTGAAAACCGAATCCGAAGCGAAAATTTTAAGTCCTTGAACTTGAACCAAAACCGGTTATTTTTACCGTCCCGATTATCGGTTAGCATACTCTCCAAGTGTAGCGGTATTTATATTTTAAAACTATATGCAACTTTGACTTGAATCTCACTTAGTAACAATAATATTTTAATTATTTAACTTATTATTAGATTATTTCTTCTATATTAATGTTTTATCGCAAAATTCAACTAATAGGATTTCGATGTAAGGGGCACGTATAGCATAAACCTTGTTGTAGAAGAATTTTTTGTAAGAGCCAAAACAACGGTCTAACCGGATCGAACCGGTTCGATGGTTTCTTCCGGAACTTAACCGTAATTCTGATTTTTCATTGAACAGGAGCGAAAACCGGAATGCAAATACTTACGGTTCGAAGCCCTGTCGTGTACATTTTGACGTATATGTCAAAGGATTATTTACTAAACTTTCCGATCTGTCCTTTATGGTTGAATATAATTAAATAATTATTGGTGGGATTGAGTTTTCGAGAAATATGTGGAAGCAACTTGGAGATGAATGGTATCAGGGGAGGCTGATGGGAAAAGCTACGAGGTCTTCGCCTACCAACGGAGAGAGGCCAATGGCGGCGATGATGATCACGAAATAAGATCTGTAAAATTCCGTAGGAAATTTCACTTCCTGTCTCATATAAAAGGAAAAATAATGCGTAATCTTGGGTAGGTAATTTTGGATTAGCGAACTGTGTATAACCCGTCTAAATTTGAAAAGCACGTAACAGATTAATATCGAGAATTAAGGAATGCGGCTGAATCCCAAGGATTTACAGATGTGAAAAATAGCGACGTGACTGGGTATCGAAAACAGGTTTCCCGGTTTCCGGAATACCTGCCCGGAAAGTGTGAGAACTGGGTGTGAGTCCCAGTCACCGAGTAGTTAAAAGGCACATAGTTTCGTGTTTCTCTTATGTTTATTTCAAAAGATATAAAATGCCAAACTTTAAATTTTTTTCGAGCCATAATTTTTTGGGCCGATTTTGCTTTAAATTTTCTTCGCAGATTTCGCTCATAAAAGATTTATTATTATTTTGTGTGATAGAGCAACATAGGTTGTATAAGAATACCAAGTTTTGTTTTGCCCAACGGAATACTGCCTGAGATAACGTGTTTCAAAGTTGCTAAAAATCGATGTCTAATTGTAGAAGGCTGCGTTAGGGAGTCAAACAAATGACTATATCTCAGCAAATATTACATCGACGAATGTAAAACTTGGGAAATGTTCATAGAAGATATGAAGTTATGTTCACACAAAATTTCAATGAAATCGGTGATGGTCGAGGGGGGCATTTCTCTAAAATTGGTCCACTTGACATGGAATGGCCCCCTTGATATTAATATCGAATACTTGTACTAACGAGAAACGCATGGTTAGCAACGAAGAAAAGAATAAACAACTCTAATGCAAACGCATAAATTAATTATTCGGAGAATATTAGAGGAAAATTTTGAAATCACTCCAACAGGTATTCACAATTTCAGTAATTAAACGATAACTGCTGATTTTCCCCTCGGAGTTATATTTTCATTTTATGTGTATTTCATTTCGCTCCGAATTAATTTTTTTACAATTCATGCACACAATTATGAAAGTTGATCATATGCTGCTGCCTTTAGATTCCAGTTGTAATGAATTCCGGAGCCAATGAAACGAAAATGAATCAGCTTTGGATTCGAACACACATTTCCGTGCCCTAGGTGGAATCCGAACTCACGACCTCCGGAGTGGTGGATGATCATGCTTAACTCCTCCACCAACTGGTTTTCGTCGTGTACAACTCATCTTCCAAATATGTACCTCCTGGAGGACAGATGAAACCAGAGGGAAATAGCAGAGCTTTGACTCACCTGAGAATATATCTCACTCACACGGTGCTTGCAGCAAATACGAATGATATATCGTCTGGATTTCTCATTATCGTTCCCGGATCATAGAAGGTGTGTGGTCTCATGAGTTGATAAGCAATTCTAAAAAGAGATTTATGAACTAGCAGTGGACTTAGCATACTTATTAATATAATTAATTTTGGGTGAAACCTAAATAAGTAATCTTAGATCCCTAAGTATATGGGATCCGGCAGACGATACATGCATCCGTGAACTCGAGAAAGTGCAACGGAAAGCGATACGTTTTGTTAAGAAGTGCTACGATAAAAAAGCAAGCGTTACCAAAATGCTGTCAGATGCAGGTTGGGAATCCTTAAAAGATAGGAGACTAGAAGCTAGATTGCGATTGCTTGATAAATTTAGGGAAAGTACATTTGCGGAAGATATAGTAGATATTATGAGACCCCCCTGCTACCTTGGACGATCCGACAATGAGCGCAAAATAAGAGAAATAGATGCTAGGACGAGTCGATTTAAGAATTCATTCTTTCCGCGAACTATACATGATAATAATAGGCTAAAAAAATAGTCCGAACGCCCGGTGTTTTCACCCCCTGCCACACGCCGTAAGGCGGCTTGCAGGGTATTTATGTAGATGTAGATGTAGAAATGTTCGCCAGATTCATTGTTCGCTAAAATTCCGTGCTCGAGCGAGAATTAACGAATTCTATAGAAAAATATTTCGGTGAATGCACTCGCATGCATGTAAATATCTAAAATGGCTATTAGATGCTGATCATTCTAGGTTACTGGTAAAAATTAGAGTTATATTACGTGTAGTTTACGTGTTGGGACGACCTGTGAAATGGCACATCGGTTAAGGTTATGCTGACCAATCGTCCAGTTTTGCCAATAAGTCCCGTTTTCATCCCTTTCATCCTTTTATTATCGTTAAAAAATCTACTTTATCCAGCTAGATCCTAAGCAAAAAACTGTGGATTTTATCTAAATTCAATTATGCATGCATAATTGAATTTAGATAAAATGCAGAAAATCTAAATATAATAATATCATCATAATAATGATGCGAATTTATTCGGGTGAGATGGAGACTATCAAGTATGTTCTTACGTCTAACCCTTCGCCATATGAAATTTAAGAGAGTTAGGTAGAAAAAAGTGCATAGTTCGCACTTAAGAAAAAATACACCACAGCAGGAAAGCACCCTCAGAAGAAAGGTGTAGAGTGTGAACAACTTGTGAAAGCTACTGAAAGTTATCTAAGTTTTAAGGAAAAGGCAGGTTAAATCACATCTGAAAAGCAAGCGAAATTGAACAGATGCATTTTCATAGACATAACTACTTCAAAAAAAAAACTTCATACCAATTTGGCTGTAGCTAAGCTTCCGACTTTGCGAAGCTAAATAGACCTAAAAATATTTTATCCACGAAGATAATTAAGTAATTAAGTCTTACACGTACTTTTACTTACAAAACTGATCGAATGACAAAATTCGTGAGGAATCGTAATAATTAGTGCATTTTCTTCCGCGACGCATGAAATGGCAAGGTTCCTCGATATGAAGGCTGAGATATTCGATCATAACTTGAGGTACCATCAAAATTTTGGCATTAAATTCTAGTTTTATCAGGAATTTTAACTTTCGCAAAATTTCAAGATTGAGCGCTTGCAGTGAGAAACATTAGCTTCTAGAATAACGCCTGTTCTTTGTTGCCTTTTCTTCGGTATGACTCCTAAAAGGTATATAGGTCTCTTAAATCGTCAATGACAAAAGGCTTGATGTAAGAAGGGACTAATAAGTTCCAATCTCACCTTAAGTGAATATGGTTTATCATTATTATTTTTTATATTTATTAGTATTGGCTAGTATGGCTCCGTTCTGTTGTAAAAATATATTTATTNAAGCTAAATAGACCTAAAAATATTTTATCCACGAAGATAATTAAGTAATTAAGTCTTACACGTACTTTTACTTACAAAACTGATCGAATGACAAAATTCGTGAGGAATCGTAATAATTAGTGCATTTTCTTCCGCGACGCATGAAATGGCAAGGTTCCTCGATATGAAGGCTGAGATATTCGATCATAACTTGAGGTACCATCAAAATTTTGGCATTAAATTCTAGTTTTATCAGGAATTTTAACTTTCGCAAAATTTCAAGATTGAGCGCTTGCAGTGAGAAACATTAGCTTCTAGAATAACTCATAATAATAAAAGATTCTTAGGTTTTTGTTTGATGAAAGATGTGACTTTTTCATTCAAAAGCAAAGTAAGGCTGAGCTGATTATCTCTTTTTGTCCATTATTAATATTATTTCATATGGTACAGATGGACTAATAGTCCGGTGGAAACTTACTATTCTACAATCATTACAATAATACAATATAAAATTATGCTGAAGAATGCACTATGTTAATTTCAATAACAAAAAATTTCCGCCCACCACAGAACAACCATCATGAAGCCACACAAGACAAATATAATTTGTACATACATTTTCAGTTTACAATAATACACCATCACTAGAAATACTTCTCCCTGCTACAACAATACAACATCGCAACATATCCGTCACCCAGCCCAAAAATACACCAACTCATTCAAATATTTTTAGTAAATTTGTACTATTTAAAATGCTTATATGTCTATGAATAACAATATTTTTACAATTTACATTCCTTATTTTCAGAATTATTATCGACTGAGTAGAACAATAGAAAAATAATTGCCGAATTGTTACCCGTGAGTTATTTATATTTCTTCGGGCTATGCCTGAAGGAACTGAAATTTGAATTAAGGCACATATTTGTCCTACCTTTCGTTAGGTTCATCTGCCTTAATATTCCCTATTCAATGCCTTTTTTTGGTTTCTTGGTAACTTACTTCACCCTTTACGTAATCTAACATCTTTTGCATCTGTTTTTTAATTTGAATTCGACAAAGCACATAACATGAAATGAAAAGAAAACTTCAAGGAGGCAGCGTTGCGCCTCTGTAAACCAACATTCCTATGGTCAGAGCAGAATGGCTGATTGTTCATGGTGGATAGTTCGATCAGATTGGTTTTAGATACCCAGACTAGGGCAGCTGCCTCGGGAAAAATCGCCCCTCACGTTGAAATTCGCCTCTCCGGGAAGCCCTCAAGTGAGACCATCCTCCCTCCACCTTCTGGATCCCACCACGGAGGTTCGCAAACGTAACGGAATTCCTATTAATAAATGAATGAACGATGAGCATCCGTCGAAGGCAATCGATCCGCTAATACAGTTCGCTCGCAAAACGACCTTCGATTGTTAAACTCGCGATATAATGTATTTCCGGAGCGTGATTCACGATATTTGCATCCTTCCGGCGTAAAGAATAATCCGCGAGATCGTGCGGATCGCGCGGCACTGAATCAAAATTATAATTGTGTTTCCTACATCGTTAAGTTAGGGATTCACGCAGGGCATCGGATTCGTGACTGGAATGGTTACCTAATGCAGCGCCCCGAGAGGGCCTTTTTATCGAACGAAAAAGAGGCGACTTTGTTCCGAGTCCAGTGCAGTCGGGCAAAACGCGGCGAGAAGCATCGCTTTGAGGATGTCTCGAATCGGCGGAAAGGAGCTATCGAAGTAATGCGACCTGCCACTTCCTGTATAAAGCGATATCGGAAAGGAAGGAAAATAAAAGGGAAAAAAGCGAGTTTCAGTTCGCGGCGTTCGCGCCAGGTGACGCGACCGTCGCCGCGCCGGTAATCCGGGTAAAAAGAGGCAGGTGCAATGTGTGAATTTCGAAGAAGGGACAGATGCATCTCTGGGAGGGTGGGGTGAGTGGGTGGAGGCGAGTGGAGGAGGGTGGTAGTGGAGGAAGACGGGAGATACCGCCGTGAAGTGTTGAACGTTCGCGCGAGGGAGGTTTTGCGGGTATTTCTCGGAAGAATTGAGTTATTGCGTTGACGTCATGCTTTGTGGAAGTATGAGGGAGGAATGGAGGAGGTGTGGGAGGAAGGGTAAAGTTATGGGAGGCAGGGAAAGTTGAAATCTGTTGTAATAAAATGAATTAACTCTACATTATACGCATTAAAATTAAATAAGCATCTTTTGCCCATTCATATTCGTAAAAACTTTTATATTTCCAATTGAATCTATTAAGTTATCCTCGACTTTGTGGTAGTTCTCCATTATAAATAATAAAGATAACACTTCTACCGTTACCACAAAAAAATTTGATCGTAACGGTAGAAGTGTTCTAATCTTTATTATTATTATATTTCCAATTATTAATTACTGCTGCCTCATTTATTATGATCTACCTGAGACATTAAACATTAGAGTGCAACGCTTAATTAATTCTTGTGTAAGATTTATATTC
>KZ308299.1:2831491-2861246 GCA_000376725.2 Ladona fulva | reverse complement strand
ATTACAATAATAAATGTATTTTTTTAGAAAAGTATTATAACCCAATAGGGTCCTGACAAACCATGCTAGGTTTGTCGGCGGGTTTCCAGTTGGATATATTATACAACTCAGTTTTACAGTGAACTTCAAATTAAAAAATAAACTCAATATACAAATATACATAGGGATATTAAAATTAACACTTTTAACGATGACAATAAATGCTCACGACATGAGTACCAATTTGGACAAATGGCAAATACGGTCCTACGATCAACGGACAAATTTGCTGTCCAAAGACTTTTTCCGTGGAGAGAAGAAGTAAGGAAAAGGCACGTGTGGAGAGATGAGCGGAAAGCTCTTAGAGGAACAGTCTTAAGTCGTAGAGAGAGCAGGTGAGGAGCGATGGGCGCTAAGAGGTTAAGCGAAGAGGCTAAACAAAGGGAAATCGAAGGTGAGACGTAACAAAAAGGGAAGACTCGAAAATGGTTCTTCGCTCTAACAGTCGGAGAGCACATTCCCTGATTTATGAGCGGTTCAGAATCGAGCGGCTATCATGATCCATGGAAGGGGTCTCGTTGAATAATTTTTACAACTCTCCCTCATCTTCGTACAGCTGCTTATAAAACCGGTATCAGTAGCGCATTCACAGATCTTCTGCCCTCAGTTTCCCTCCGAATTCGATACTACTTACATCCGCGTCTTTCAGAAAATTGTAAGTTTGGCGACCCTTCTCTTCCTTTCTTTTTCCTCCAGAAATTCCTGCCGCGAGTACGCACATTGTTTAGATTTTCTTTTAAGTGCTGCTCGTAGGTTTATCAAAGGCCTTTTCATCTCGCCGAGTATTTACTTACAGATTCATCACTCCCACGGTGTTCCGTAACAAGATTCCTCACAGTCTAATTCTGACATTGTTACTCATGTTACATGTTTTCCGCGTACTTGATAATGACATCTCGAAGTTTTCCAAGTGTCTTTCGTCCTATATCCTCGCATTTAAAGTCTCTCGTCATTTCAAGGAGTTTCAAAACACTGATATATTTTTGGAAATCGGAGTTTTTCTTCGTTGTTACAGTCCTTTTCAGACCGCTTGAAATTTCTGAAAATGGCGATTCAAAGTTCCCCCATTCCGGTCGCAGGATTTGAAAGTGCCCATGTGTCTGCTTGATGTTACTAGTTTGAATCCATATAAACAATACTCATAGCTCCTTCGAAAATTGATATTACCATATTGATGCTGAATATGTGATATTGAATGCTTGAGATAAAATATTTCATCGTCAATATTAATCATATTATTACCATTGATATCACCTTTTTATATATATTCACCACATTTGGTTTATCTACTATCCCTATGAATACTGTAATACTCTTCGTATTAAATACTTCTGTCTCAACTCCATCCACTATTATTTATTTTATCACGTCTACGCTATTTGTATTTGCTATAAACCGGCCTTTTTTGCTCCCTATCTTTCAACCTTCAGCTCTATAATCTGTCGAGAATTATCGATAAAATTAATGTAAACAAACATATCATTCATGCATGAGGATCATACGTTGCTAATGCTAGAGAAACTCTAGCGTATAGGATAAATACGTTTGCTTGCGTTTGACGTACGTTGAAATACGGACCTCAAGAAAACCTTTCTGGGCAGTGAAGGAATACGTCTCAGAAATATTCACTGAATGGACTCAGGTTTTGCAAGGCTGTTTTTTTCTGTGTGGAAAAGCCGGTTCCTTTTAATAGCTCATATCGGGAATATCTTCTGAATAAAGGAGGCGGCGGTACCAGTTGTCTTGGAAAAACGTTGGTAAGGTTGTTGTTGTTATTGCTCTGGTTTGAGTATGGAATTTATTATTTTTTTGGAAGCATTTAATTTCGGCTTTAGCTGATTTTTTCTTTGAATTATTCACTCTGGCCCATTTTTACTGGTATATTTCGAACAACAAAGAAAATGAAATTATTTCAACTCCTCCACTTAAAACAGATAGGATGAAAATTTCAGCCAACAATGTTTTAGCGACATTAATCTTTCGAGTATTTACCAACGGACTATAAAAATATCAGTTACTACCTTCCATTTCTATTTCCTTGTCTTTTCCAACCATTTCATGAAGGTTTACCTGATAGTTTTTCTTTTTGTCTATTATATACTGCACTAACAGAAAAATCCCCATCTTTACTTATTTATGACGGACATTAAGTTAATAAAGAGGCCACAAGATGTGCTGAAATTATGTTGCGTGACTTCTAATAATAATTATAAATAACGTTAATATTAAAATAAGTATAAGTCCAATTTTTCTCCTGGAACATGCTGTAATTTTATTTTTGTTTCCTTAAAAATTAACTTTAATTAATAATCTATCGATTTTCCTTAAATTTATTTCCGTTCTTTCTTAGGATAACGTAAAAATATTTTTAAATTCTTTAGCAAAATGTCTGTCACATGTTTTAGATTGAGTGATGATCTATAACAGGCCAGCACAAATTAAGCCCCGCTGGCCAATTGAAGCCCGCTGAAGTTTACACAGTGGTCCGTGATGGGTTTTTGACAATATTATTGTTTACATAAACTTAAAATTATCTTACTTTAGAGCGAAAGACATTAATAGGCTAATGACGAGGCAGTTTGATAATATCGTCCTCGCTTAGTTTGAAATTAAAAGAATATTGTTATTAAAAATGTAAAGTATCACATTTGTTACAATTGCAATATTCTAATCTCATATTTTTCAAATAAAAATTAGGAATTATGAAAGAAACAACTTTACAAAGTTATTCTTTTTATTACTTCCTATTGTAGGGTTTTACGCAGTTGATGTTTATTGATTTGATTCAAAAATGATATTCTTATCAATTCTTTCTGGCATGACTTTGTGGTTGGTTCCCACAAAGTAAAGAATGAAATGACGCAGCTTGGAAAGAAGTAGACATTCTTAGTTTTTTAAAAGTTCTTCTTTTTCCAAATATTCATCCGCGGCCTGCGATCACTTTTTATCGAATTCATGCGACCATTCCCCTTTCCCAAGCTGTGCAAGCCTGATTCCGAAGCTAGTTGCTTTTATTGCCATCATCTATTAGCCACTTCTAGTAAATATATGTCTGTGAGATTGAGATTTTGAGCTACACTTTCCTCTTGCTAGGGATGTTGATTCTTTTGCTACCAATACCCTTTATTTTGGAATGAATACAGATCCGTCAAGTGCGGGCGTCAGCTGATTGTATGGTTAAGATACCCCTCCCTCGAATCAAGGGTTTCGAGTTTCATTTTGTGAAACAATTGGCCATTATTCTCATCGATTATTAATAAATTTTTTTTTCGAAGGACAACACCTTGGGACAACATCCGCTTATCCCCCGAATGGCGAATGTTGGATCAGTTCCTTCAGAAGTTAAAGCGATTGAAGGAAGGAAAATCGTGAGAATTATTACGTAAGCCCCGTCCGATCGTCGACCCTTTTCGTGTCCTCTCTTCATCCATGACAATGCGTCCAACAATGCACGTGTTCTGCTCCCCCCTTCTCTTCTCGAGCCCAAAGTCTCCCTGTTGCCGGGCAGTCAGTCTGCGGAGAAAGTGAGCGTCGCTGACTCACCTCCTTCCCCTCCCCCACCCCTATGTGCCAGACTCTCGTCTCTCTCCAAAGCTAAACGTTGATGGGCGAATGAGACAATCTACTCAATTCAAAGCTTTGATTCTCACGGTCTCGACCCCAACACATCAGCGAATTATTTCAACGAACGATCCCTTGAAGGGTGTGGACGATCCATCGCTATCGACAATATTGACATAAATTGGTTTCGAAATCTTTTTGTAATTCACGATTTGATTTCAGTCGGCCAATACATCGTATCGATAAGCAATCTATCGTATATCGTTCCATCGATTGTCGAAAATTTATTTGTATCTACAAACCTTGTTCACTATCAATCTATCGATATGAGACATCCTGGCACATCGATCGATTGACGAAAATTTATTTCTATCTATTATACCCTGCGCACTATCGATCTATCGATGCTTGAAAATCCTGGTATGTCGATCTATCGATTGACAATTAATTATTTGTATTTATGTGTGATCTGATTGCCAAATGGAAATAGTCTACGAGTTAAAACAATGACAAAAATTACCGAAACATGAGTGCCAGTGAATTCCATAAATAAACCTGAAGTAAAGCATACTTTTACCCAAAAATATTTGTTCCTAAAATTACTATAACGGCTTAAGGTATCGTCAATACAGGAATTCCTCACAATTACAATGATAGCCGAACAAATTGATGGACAAACTATTATAGGCTTTATGAGGATATTAGCCTTCTATAATTATAATTAATACTAGCCTAAAAGTTTAAGCAGTGGCAGTGACTTGCTTGAAAATACAGTAACATTACATTGAGTCCATGCCACACAAACATTTCCTAAATTTACAGCTATATCTATGGGTGGCTGAGTAAGTTATTGTTTAACAAATAATAGTTTTGTTTATTTACCTATAATATTTTATATGAAGGTAGTAACACATGCATTGAATACATAGACCCGACTTATTATAAATGAAAATTAATTCTTGGCAGAAAAGAAGTTTGTGTATTGATTTCCAGCGAATCGTTCTAAAATACCTCATATCACGGAGGTCAAATTAATTTCAACAATTTTAATAAATTTTTACGTCGAGAAAGAGGGAAAACGCTGATGAAAACCCTCTTGGCTTTTTCAGAGTGAAAGGAAGGTAATTGGAGCGATGAGAGTATTAATGGAGCGAGACGCCGAACGTAGGAAAGATGTCTGTTAAGTGTATTAAAATGGACTTTCGATTCGATTGCTAAGATTCGGAAATATATGGAATTGCAAATGCGAAATTCTCTCGCTTGAAATTCTGTCAGACTTGTTTTCTGGGGCAGTTTGGGAGATAAAAACATGTGAGAAAGGCATTTTGAAGGTAATGAGAGGAAAGGAGGGCAAGCAGAAATGATAACAGTAAATCGTCCTTATTCAGGAGTCATTGTGACTAAAAGTCTCCTCTTCAATCCAACCAATCACCGTTCTAAACACCGATGTTTATTTGAAAGAGATTGTTTAAGAAAATATTAGAAAGAATGTAGGTATAAACCCTGTCCTTCCTCTAAAAACCCTCTAAGTGAGACGGGAAAAATCTGAACTAACTTACATATATACCGACCCATTTATGCAGTTTATTGTTATCAGCATAACACAGATTATGAAGATATATTTAGGATGGAAAACGTGCACTTTTGGTGTAACATTCATGGTACCGTTCCATTATTATTATTATTATCAGTATCTGTTTGTCATTATGTAAAAATTTGTGAAGTAGCATATATGCCGGGTTGTGAATAAAGGGCAGTGGTGGGAAAGCTTTCGTAAAACAGAGAAATATCATCAATACCTCACTTTATAAATATCAAATATGTTTACTTGCATCCATGTGCAGAGTGGTGGGAAAGCTTTCGTAAACCAGAGAAATATCATCAATACCTCACTTTATAAATATCAAATATGTTTACTTGCATCCATGTGCAGAACGGTGACACAATAGTTCGTTACAAATGCTGAAACCAATTCTTTATCTTCTTTTTAACTCCGTCTACCTCTTCTACGCAATTCCGAATTTAAGATAGAAGAACTAAAGGAAATTCTTCTAAATTATTCTATTTTACCATAATTTTCAAGCTATCTCTTTTGAACTTCATATGTCGAAGGGTTAGAAGAGACTTGATGATCTCAATCTCGGGAAGAATCTGAACTAACTTATCCTTATATTGTTAAGAGATGTGAGGGAAACATGACTGACACGTATGAATAGATATTCGATAAATACATCAATATGGTATTTCGGTTAGATACGTAGACGATAAAATAATTAAATCATAGTTAATGGAATACATGAATATACAGCAAATACATTGTATAAAAATAAAATGGTTAAAAGAATGCATAACAAGGTGCAATTCATAGAATACCTAAATAATACTAAATCTTTATCTTAGATTTTTTAGTCAAAGATACCGGTGAAAATATTTATTTATCACAATGCATTAAGTTCGCAATCAAAAAAATCACCGTATTAATATCTCAGGGTACATATGCCTGAATATGCAAGATATAATTTACACAATGTGGGCTGTCGGATAACCAAGTGGGTAGCGCGTTCGCCTCTGGTGAAAGTGATCTCGGGTTCGATCCTTGTGGGAGCCCATATGACCAACATGACCTCAGCTTTCGAAGTTTTTTAAACAATATAAATTCACATAATGGAAAGTATATCAGGGAAGGTAAGACTCTTTGAAGTGATTGGCTTAACTTTAATTTTGGAAGAACAATCACACTATAGAACACTATGGTATCTCGCAAGAGACAACTAGTAAGTACCTCGCAGAGAACCTGTTAAACGTTGGAGGAAGATATCGTCAGGAAATTCGGCGAAATTTCAACGCACGCGCTTGAGAATCTCTTTCCCAAATCCTCTCTTCTAAAGAACTAAAGTGACTCAGTTTATTAAGAGTTTTCAAGTGGAGCACTTGATATAAGTAGTACTTCCTTAGAAAGAGAAATCGACTCTCGAGTCGTGCTCTCTTGGGAGAGAACTAGGTACTCGACTAAAAGGAGACGTGAAATTGAGGACGAAAACCCTTCGGAGTGAACAAAGAGATACTTCTGGAATCATAAGAAGGAGAAAGAAGGACATGGAGGAGAGAGTGAATATAGAAGAACAAATGAGTAACTAATAGATGGCGGGACGAGGAGAATGGCGAAGCATGAGTAGTGATGAAAGGAAGTTAAATAGGATTGCGTAGAGAACATTGCTGGGGCGAACACGCGGAGGAAACGGGTTGAGACAAAAGAGAACAATTGCCTGTGAAAGGGAGATCTAATCAGCGGAATGAAAACAAGCAGTGGTCCGGCACCTCCCCACACCCCGCAGGAGTGCCATCTCCGAGAACCAAAACTTATTCGAATGAATGGAACTTTGTCCGCGTCTTCGGCAATTGTGATCGTTTGAGAGATGAAGTTATTTAAACCCATCTGAGACTTCCTTTCTTCATTTGTATCTGACGCCTTCTCTGGTGAGGCAAATCAATCGCAACACGAAGCTTTCTTATTATTCGTCGAAGATTCCTCGATATCTTTTGTGATCGCTTCAGCGTTCTTCGTCAGTTTATCTGATCATTAAAAAAATTATTCCGTCTCTTTTACGATCCCAATTCTTTGTAGATGAAGTCTTTCTATGTTATAACAGAAAATGCTCCGTTTAAATAATTTCTCAATTGGGTAACGTATTGAATTAACGATTTCTACACTCTTTAAAGGCAAAATTTACGTAGCTCTAAACTCAAACCATTATTAATTAAACAGAAAAATTTATCGTTGGGAATTCAGTAAAATGAGATATTAAAAAACATTCTTAACGATCAACTTTCAAAGTATCTCTGACAACGGGCTTACCATACGTCCAGTATTGACCGGGACGATTCCGATTTTAGCGCACCGTTCCTGACAATTATTCTGCTGTCCTGGTTTGATGGAAAAACTCGGAGGAATAATTTAATATAAAATAAGGAGATTTTATGGATGAAAATCGATTAAACTCAAACTTCCATGCAATAGTGACGTCGCACACACACAGAGTATACTAAACGCTCATGAAATTAACTCAGACTAAGTTTAAAGGCAACGTCCCGGTTCACCCACTTTTTTACCATCAATGCATGGTAACTCTAATTACTGGTTTTAAATAAATCCAAAAAAATTAGAATTAATCATTGATTGTGACTCTCGGACTGCGAGAAACGTAACTTTACAGTAAAAATCCTCCCTAGAAGATGAAGATTAGGTTGGCCTGGATTGAGGAATAGTCAAAGTATAGCGGGTATTAATTCTTTGTTTGATTATTGTAAAATGTATCTATAAAAAGGTATAGGTTTAAGCGAACTGATAAATCCTGCAAGAATACAGCGTTCAAAATATTTTCCACGTGATTTTAGTAATAATTAATTTTTCTCAATACCACAATTTAGTTCGCAATACTTTTTGAGTTATGTAGTACTTAAAATTAAGCTTCAGTCAAAGAAAAGTACAATTTCAAAAAAAATAGAATTAACGACTAATGAAATGATCTCGACCTCGCAGGATTTTCACTTCACAGTAAAATCAATTAAGTTTCTTACATAATTTATAATTCATAAAAATTCTTCAACCGATTCAGCAATTGAAAGAATATTTTGGGAGTTTCCGTTATAAACTATGTATTCCTACGTGGGAGTACATCCATTTGTTCCCGTAAGTGAAAGAGTGAGAACTATAAATATGGGAAAATCAGAGACCATCATCGCCAAAATACAGGCATGGAAATGTGAGTCGTACTTTTCATAAAGAAACGGACCTCCCCGAAAAAGGTCCAAGATCCGGGAAAACGAAGGCTCCGACTCTTTATCCTTGATCCAAAAAACCCGGGCCGAAGGAGAACAAAGATTTATATCTCGCGAATTTTTAATTTAGTTTCATGGGAACAAATATCTGGCAACGAAAAGAGAAAAAAGATGGAACACGATCCATCGGACGAGTAACAAGGCGTCGGAAAAACTCTGAGAAGGTCCTACAGCTCCCGCAAGACTGATCCCGGATGAAAAGAGTCCCTCACAGGACGGACTTCGAGCCCAAAAAGTGTGCGACTCGCGCATTAATTGGCGAACCGACGATACGTCATCGATTCGATGACGAAAGCCGGGGAAGGAGGCGGGGGCGTAGCGGTGGGGTGGGTGAAAAAATATCGGGCATGATATGGTTGGTGGAGGGGAGGGACCTTGACACCCAAGAGCCGCTTTGCAGATCCTGTCTCGGCCTTCTCCTCCACACCGGTGGTCGTGGATCGCCGCTTCGGAGGAGCAGTGGGGGGGCAAGAGGGGTGGAGGAGGGGCCAGACGGAGATTTACGCACGCGGGTGTGGGGTGGAAGGGGAGCAGTGGGAGAAGGCGTGGGAGGCGAATGAGGTGGTAGTGGGGAGCACGGCCTGCTGTTCCCAGGGCCGGTTCTTAGCGTGGGCGAGGTGGGCAGCCGTCCAGGGCGGTCTACTCTCCTGCAAGGCTCCTAATCGGCTGAAGAATATAATCCATGTAAAAGTATTTATATATGGGTTAGTATTGAGCTTTCTACTTGTGCAGAGTGATCATTAAACTTATCCCCTAGGATTTGGATACTTCGTAACAGGTTCCTTTTCAGTTTATGATATGCTAGGAACATTTCTGTTCGAATCGAGTATTATCATGCGTTATAAGATAATGCGATGTTTTCTGAAGTAATTAATTTATAAATGTTCGCTTCCTTCTCCTTGCTTCTATACGTAACCCGGAAAAGATGCCGTTAAAGACTGAAGTACATGAGGATATAGATTCAGGCATATATATTCAGTTGAAGATACTTCTATTCTTTAGTATTGGATGACTTTTGGAGAAAAAGCGAGACGCAGTTGATCGTACAACTCAGTCATTCCAATTCCATTGCAGGTAGCGTATTACTCAGAGAGGGGAGAACCTGCATGTTTTTATAATATCCTGCTAATATTTTTCCATAATTACGAGATTATTTTCAATGACCAAAGATAGATATTATGAAATACTTTGAAAGCCATTGGACATTTCTGGCTCGAAATCGCAAGATCATCTTCAATGATTGACATCTATATAAACCGCATTCCACACTCCTATGTATACATCCCTAGTTTCAGAACGAATAGAATTTTTTCTTAAAATTTGAAATGAGATTTGTTTATACTTGAATTGATTCATATTTTCTTTCTTAGCGATAAGCTTATTTTAAAACAGTAACATAATGCAAAAAACGTACAAACCCATTCGATATCTCAGTACCCACTGTATAGTGTTTATTTAAAATTTATTTTCAGAAGAACGTAATAGCTGATACGCATTGCTATGTTTACAAATAACCACATTTTCTCTCCGAAGTAAAGCTATTCGAAAACAATGTTTAAATTTAATAGAATTTGTGACACAGAAATGAGCAGAATCATTTAAGAATATGGCTCAGAATTAATGGAATGGTCTGCGGTCATAAATGAGATAGTCTTTCGCCAATTGCTTTTCGAATAACACGAGTGTGTGAAAACGAATGGTAAACCTACTATAGTAAGCCGGATCTATTGATTGCTTCTTAGATTACCAGCTGGAAGGAAAATGTCGTATTTTATGACATATATACATAATCCTAGACAGTTAGATAATCCTCTGAATTTGGTTTGATTAGTATTTAACTCGTATTACTATAATTACCATTTTACACGTTCACTGCGGATCACTCCTTGGAGCGATAAATGCATAAGAAATGGAGGTATCCGCGGTGAACGTGTTATATATATTATACAATGTTAAAATAAAGATATAATTAACGATGTTCGCGGAAATATTTTTGTCAACTAAAAAGTAGAAGATTACAGTTTTTATTTACTTTCTTAGTTATTACAACTCTTAAAACTTCCGAGATACATGGAAACACGGAGACAAAAACAACGTCGAAAGAATCTCTAGTATTTCCACTTCAAAGGTTCTTGTTCGCTGGTGACTCTAAGAATGGGAAGAAAACCACTGCACTTCATTCACATCACTTACAATAGATGTCCTTGAAAAACGTAAGGGAACGAAGAAGTCACTTCATTATTTCTGAAGTAGCGAAAAAAAGAAGTTCATCCATCAAGAGTATCCTCTCTTTTCCCATAGCGAGAAGCGGGGAACAATCCGTCTCTGGAGTACTAATTTCCCTCTCGTGAATAAAGAGGTAACGACTTCATGCTTACATTTGAATGGAAGTTGTAATAAAATGGATCGGATTATTAATCGCGATCGTAAACTGCATCGAAGCCCGTCTCGCATAGCATACACCCGGTCCCATTTTCACCTCCTCTCTGCACCCCTCCAAGCATCATCGCTCTGTTCTCCATCTCGCACGCTTTTTGCCTTCGGAAAGGAGGACGCAGGTCTGGCATCGCCAGCGACGGAGGAAATTGTTAGGAGAGGTTTTGGCTTAGTCTCTTCTTCCATTCTTTCCGTCTCATTTAATGGCGAGGTCGTATCGTCCACAGAGATTCGATATCTCCGTAGCAAATTGTATTTATAACGTTTTTCCAGTTGAGGGTGGTGGGGACTCGTATCAGACGTCGTTAGCGAGTTCATCGCTCTCCTGGCTTTCATCTTCTCCCCTTCCATCACGCCGGCGGAATTTTTATGCGATAGCTGGGCCGGCTCAAGGGGTGAGGCGGTGGAGCGACCGCCAAGGGCTACTTTGATTATTGAGGCGGGATGTGAATGGCCAATTCTCCCAGGACATCTTTTTTGATGGCGCAGGTGGTGAAGCTTCTAGAAAACCGGCGTAATGGTCTCAGATGACCAAAATGGCACAGAATATTGGTCGTTGTCGTCATGTGTTAAGTGTCCGAAGATTCGTTAATTACGGGTCTCCGTCCATTCCCAAGCCTATCGTTGATTTCCCAATATTTCATAAAGTTAACAATATCCTTTAAGTTCCAACATTGGTCTTCCTCTGAAATTCCTCCCGCAATTCCTTCCAATCTTGACTTTAGGAGATAATCGTGCCGCACTGTGTACCCGATTGAGTTCTCTCTAGCAGTAGTATTGTTAAAAGTGCTTCGAAAGCTTAGGTCATTTCGCACATAGGTTCCCACTGGGAATCGAACCCGGGACCGCTTTCACCGAAGTCGAACTCATTGTCCACTTGGCTAACCGGGAGCCCTTGAGTTCTCTCTTCAAGGAAAAGTGTTAAAGGTGACATTTCACGTAAAGGTGTGCACCTAACTCCCAAGGAAAAGCGGGCATGAAAAAAAGTCTGACGGGACCGGGACTCGAACCTGGACCCACCAATTCCAGGTTAGAGTAACCATCCGGCAATTGGGAGATCCGAGTTTAAGTCCTGGTCTTGACAGACTCTTATCGTGTCTATATATCCTTGAAAACTTCTCTATTCGTTCACCCAACAAGTATATTGCTTCTTTGCAATTGTTACATTCATTCCGCTTCACTGTCATACAGAACTGCACACACTATGTAATGGTTTATTTTATTGGTAGTGTCCTCTATTTGTAGTGTGTAATATTTGTGTTTTTTTTATCTTATTTGCCCATATGTTCATTTCCAGCCTAAAGGGTACTTACTTTATTCTCTTTTAGTAATTACTAACAGTAATAACTAAAAGAGAATAAAGTTTTTCACACCCCCTTCTTTGTGGGTGTTTCCCTTCTGTGGAAGCGTTTTCCTAAACTTCATTTTGTTTTTTTTTAATCCACAAAANATAAGATTATTATCATTATTATTATTATTATTAATTTATTATTATTATTAATTTAATCACATTTTACTATCGTTTATTAATTAGATCTAAGTTACGAATGGTACAACGTTTGGTTTAATGGAAGATGAGACATAATATGAATGGATCAAATGGTTATACTATGTTACACAGAAATTGTTTATTAGCGACCAGTTTCAGCTAATGATCTTTAGGAAGAGGAGACATTATCGTCTCGATTTAGCCCAAAACACAGACGTTATATAGGTTATGATCGATCTTTTAATATCCACGCTTGTGCTACTTACTGTCAGCTATTTTTTCCATTATAATTCTTTCCCCTCTTAAACAATTGTAATAACCGGCTATTTCTCTTTTGCTAGTAAAGTGTCGATAACTACTTGGAAAATATATCTTCAACTTCCGTCGTTCCCGAAAAAAATCCAAATTCAATTCAACGATTTTACCGAGATGTTATTTTAAGAAAGAGTTTCCTTAACGTGAATGCGACTTCAGGAAGATAGTACTGGCTTTCTTGTGCATCTTCCAGGAAACATTCGGGAGGGTTATGTAAAAATTAGAGTGAGACTGCGAAACAACGCTCCGCACCCATTGATATTGAGGTTTGTTACTCTTGTGAAAATTTCCAACTATTATATAAATATTACGTTATTATTATACCACTGTTTATTCGGCGAGGTTAGACCTACGTCTCTCTTATACCTAACCTCTGAAGTCAAAGATGGGTGACGTAAGGTTTACAAAATTACAGAATTTCAAAAATAAACAAAAAGACAGCCAAAAGGAGATGAAAGACCGAGGTCAGCTCAGCTGGGGCTTTCGGAGAAAAACCACGGTGCGGGACGACGCTCACAGAAGAAGGGGAGCGAAAACATCCGAGAAAACAGAAATATATTGAATCAGGTATAACAAAATGTTCGATTCTTGACTGTCGACGTTTCGGTTCCGTCCTATGATACCGTGTAAATATTTCATACATTCAAGGTGCGAGGATTCTTAACTTGAGTTTCTGGATACACTTTTGAATTATTTTTTTGCGAGAATTCGGCATTTATTTCGCGAAATATCGCGTATAAGAAAGGATCTATTGCGTATAAGTTACTCCATTCTTTTCGACGCTTATTTTCCGAAGTTCTTAGTGCTAGACGAGATCGATGTTTTGCATCCAATCAACAATCCAATTACTCGGAGAAGTGTTCGAATTTATTTCGGTTCAAGTTCTCATTGTCTCTATTAATATTGTTCTCCCGATTAATTCGACAATATTATAATCTCTATGGAATCGGAATATTTTTAGCAATCCCAGTCTCAATTCTGATGTCTGATTGGTGTCGGCGAGGAAATTGGTAAATGACGGTTTGATTAGCTATATTATTATTGGGAAAATTCAATTATTTAGCGATTTCCGTTTCTGGAATTGTTTCATTAACGTTAAACACATAAATTAAATCTGAAAATTTTGTAGATGCAAATTTAATCATTTTGTTGTTCTCATTTTTTCTCGCTGGCTGCAGTCAAGTAAATTACTCCTGATAGGCCAGACATTGTTGAAATGTCACATGTTTTTTTTCAGATAATCTAATTGTTATTATTTGTAATTGAGATAATTCTTGTTATTAAAACGAATAAGTATTCGGAAGATGAGTGTGACTGATTTATAAAAGTGTCTTTGGTAGGATTATATCAATTTTACGCAGGAACCACTTTTCTCGAGAAACAAGATCCTATTTAGCAGATTTCTTTATTTTCAGTGTTTTTTATACTAAACGAGCTGAAGTGCTTGTTTATTTTCAACTGGGAATATATGAGAATGTATGAGCTCGGATTCAACAGTGGAATTAGTCGTCAAGGGTACGGTTTATTTACGATCTCAAAATTTTAGAGTAGTTTCCTTTATTTGATTAAAATTCTTGCAGTATGGAACAGGAAACAATATTCGACGTCCAAAATAAGAATTTTTATTCAATTTCCCTTCTTTTGGCGCTTGTCTCGATTTTGTACGTCTATTCTTTCTGATTTAATTTTGGAAATGAAATAAACCATGCGAGCGATAAAAGCGAATTTTTAATGTATTTTTTATGGAAACAGTTTTAAACGTCCGGAGTCGAATCGGGGACAGTTAGGCGGAGGAAAAGTGTTCTGTTATCTGTCCCGGGAAGTTATTGAGAAATATTCAAAGTTTGAAGGTTGTGCGACCTCTGGTTTTCGAGTTTAAGGCGAGCATACACAGAAACAAACTTTCTACTCTATATATTAGATAGACCGTCATAGAATACCGCAAGGCTACTCGTCAGTCAATTAAATTCATTATTGCACAATATAGTTGATGCTTAAGTTGATGACTATGTCTGAGTCTAAATCTGTCCTGCAAACAAGACTTTTAACCGATTTTCACGTATTAATCCTCCCTTTCCATTCACACAGAAAGAAAGCTCCGTTTTCACTCAAAGAGATGCAACTGGTAAATCAAGTACGTACTTTCGAATCCGTACAAAAGCATTACTTTAAATCAAGCATACTCCTACTTCGATTCCGTAGATAAGAACTTCTGTCTTAAAATCACTAAGCAAAAAGTAACCACTCAAGGTGAAAGCCAAATAATAATAATACCATTAATTCACATTATTTTTGGGGAAACAATAGGTTGATGATGTAATCACGAGAGTCTCGGAAAGGTTCGCGATTCAAATCTCCAGGTTTAGAAAATGTAACCGCATCGCCGAAATCCAGACTTTGGGGCTATAATTGCGAAGGAACAATTTCCTTTGGAGATCATAAATCTTTCATGTCTCGTCTGGAATGCCTGTTATTTGTACAGCGTCCTTGGAGCAGCAACATTGATGCTCACGATTTCGTGAATTCAGACGTAAAGCTTACATAATTTGGTGACGATTGGGTTCGTATGTGAGCAGGCTGCAAAATTTCACTTGCATGAGCATCTCAGAAGAGTCGATGCATTACACTCTTTCCCGTTACCTATTTATTTACATTATGTTTGAGTTTAATTGATGGGATGCCGAACTTAGGGGATTTTATAGATTCGTCTTCCAGATTATTTTCAACAGGAGAGCGAAGGATGCAAACAGAAAGTGTTTCTTTCGGCCAGGAAAATCCAAAGGATGAACGAACGGTCGAAAAAAATGATTAGACTGGGAACCCGGATCTCCAACTTCCCCGGCGGATATTCTTTGCAATTTAGTCACTTTCAGACATTTCTTACATATTTAAAAGACTGAAACCTCTTCCTATACTTTTTACCCCTGATTTATTTCCATTAACAATTTTATAAATTATGGAATCTTATATACCGTGCTAATACAAGGAAAAGGGTTTAGGTGACTTGGCGCGATAAAGCGTGCACCTAGGAAAATTCCCTAAGTCTCCCAAAGGACGTGGAGAAGTGTTGGGATAGCACAATGGGTAGAGCAACCAACCGGCAATTGGGAGACCCGGGTTTGACTCGCAATCCCAGATTTTTTTCACGTCCGTTTCTCCTTGGAAACCGCGTTAATACTTTCGGTGAGACTTTCATGAGATGATAAAAAGATGAAAATGATTAAGCAGTGAAAATGTCCGCATTTCGAATTACCGATAGCTCAAATTTTACATAAAAATAGATGCGTTTAGCGTGACCGTTGCTATCTCCAAATATTTACAACACATTTACGCATGGGGGTTGTATATTATCCTATAGAATCATGTGCTAATAAATTTTAGATGCATGTAATCGCTCGGTAACAAATACTTATTTAAACTACAATTTTGGAGAACCTTCCGATGGAAATCTTCCGTAAAAACTTCAAATTATTAACTCTTTATATCAACCGCATGCCTGCAGATTTTTGTTCAAACGCCTCACTTTTTAACGCCGCAATTTCTGTCACAACTTTTGTTGCTTTATTGCGAGTTCTACGAGGTATGTATTGGAATATGAACTGAATAATCTTCTTTTCTTAGAAATTTTCGCGAGTTTCGCGAAATTCTATTGCGAGTTCTACGAGTAATGTATTGGAATATGAACTGAATAATCTTCTTTTCTTAGAAATTTTCGCGCGAGAGCAATGCCTCGCTTGGAACTCAGAGCAATACTTGGACGCCTTTGAATGGCTAGCCGTCGTCCTTCAAGGATTACACGTGCGTGAAGAGCACTATTCTCTGAGTTTTAACTTAACGGTTAAACAGATTCATATAAATGCGAAGGAATCCCTCGGCGTTAGGTAGTAGGAGTTAATCATCGGGTTTTACTGAAATGTTCAAATATGCATTAAATTCCGATGTATGAATATACGTCCTTTCTCCAAAACATGGCATTTATACAACACACTTCAACACCCCCCGGGGGTAGCTCAGTCATAATGCAAAAAACGGAATCGCCTCCGGATGAAACAACCAAGAATTCATTTATATTCAGCATTTATCGTAGAATTTAAATGATTATAAATGGAATATAAATGTTTTTTTCATGTCTCGTTTAACCATATTTGTGAATACCTGTAATTTATTGTTAATTGTATTCACGATGCCTGTAATTTACGTTTTACCCCCTTTCGGTGAAATATCAAAGACCTTATGGGAGAAAAAACTGATCGCATCACTCCGGTAAAAGTTTAGTTGCAAACTAATAGCTTTGAAATACTTCGTCGCAAATTAGAATGTTCACTAACTTTATGGAATTACTTCTTTAAACCACAATAGCTAAATGTGAGTAGAAATGATAATAGCAAATAGAAGTAGTTATTAGTAAATCTGCGGTCAGAGATGCATTTTGAGTAGGAGATTAAGAACTCCAAAAATAACAGAAGAAGATCAAAATCAACTAATACGAATGAAAATCGATAAATGCATCGTATTTTTTATGTCCTCTCGGGGCTGATCTGGTGTGGCTGGTGTTACGCGGACGCACTCTTGTTTATTTAAGATTGAATGGAGAAAAGTTTCAGCGATACGTTTCGGAGACAAGCGAAATTTTTATTACGATTTCACTTCGTTTTATGTACGTATCTTTAGAACCCTAACTCTAGTTGCGCTCTTCATGGGTAAATGTTTATACAGAGGATCGATAAATGATTAATATCTGTTATTCATCTCATATGTTGATGATCGAATCTAAAATATAATTTTAACTGAACGGAATATATTCTGAATCTGTAATTACATTTCGTATTCTGCATGATTTGGATAATATAATTTGCGAATGCAATCTGCGATTAACAGAGTGATTCACTGTGTCTTTTATTTATCTGAAAACTTCATTGTTACTAAGTGGAGAAGAGAAGAAGATTTTCACCAGTTTCATTCTCATATATTTTGAGTTACATATGCGTTGGCATATATCACATGAGCTTAAAGCACGGAAAGGCAAACATTCCTCAAGTAATTGATGTTTCGAGAACAGTACTGAATAAAATCAAAGTTCTACATGATTTCTCCCATATTATTATTATTCATTCGTTTCTCCTGAAATGAGAATACATTTCAGCCAATCTATCAAGTTATTTTTTCTCGTAATTCCTTCCAACTCTGTATTCAGCAGATTATCGTACCTCAGTACATGCCCGATTAACCTTCCCCTTCTTTCATCAACGTTTCACAATGAAGTCTTTTTTTATTTGCCATTTGAAGGACTTCTTAGTTGGATACTTGATCCGTACGAGATTTTATTTCGTGATATTTCTTTCTACATTGCTTGTATACCTCCTTCTCCACGTCTGTAATTTTACATGTTACAAAGCCATCCAAGGATACGCAACATTTATATATTTTTATAAAACGGTTCGCAACGTCTATAACCTTCCGGAAATACTTTTTCTCGCAAGATCTACTCACAACTCCACTCATTAATCTCTCACCTGCGTTATGGCACAAGATGGGAGAATTTGATCTCAAATGAATTACATTTGTGATAAAAAATAAATCCATGGAAGGGCAGCAGATTTCTTACAATAGATATAATTTGTCGAAGAATTGACCTTTTTACGAGAAATGCTTCTTTTATATTCTCATGAATGTTCTTATAAGTATTAAAATCTAACACGGTGGCCTCGCTCCTTGGATGGAACGCGAGTATAAAAAAGATAACAGGCTAATTAAATATTTGGAAAACGCCGTTGATTTGGTAATGAATGATTCAAATATACGTCTATGATCCCGAAAAATATAAGCGTTTCTCTCTGTGAAATGATTTCCTGGATATAAACTCATCTGGAAGCACAAAAAGAACTGATATTATATCTTTTTTGACTCGAACAGCTAAAAGTGTATTAAAAAACTTTTCTGGGACACTTATCCGATCGAATAATTGCTAGGAAAAGTTCCTCCAGTTCTTAAGCTTCAAAATTTGCAGCTTTATAAAACTTTTGGGTCTACTATTTTTCAGCAGAATTACGACGGACCGAATTCCCAGGGGATTTATTTTTCACTCACCTCTACCTCGGCAATTTCAAATGTATTTTCATGGAGATATTTATAGTTTATTTGCGTTACATAAAAATTAGCCTGAATAACAGCTTCTGTGATTAAATTGCATACCGCCATTCAGAATTGACTGAACTTTCTCCTCACTACGTGCCTCTACTTTAAAATGACTATCCTGATAGACTTTCATTCATAGACTTCCTACCCTTTTAAATCCGTTACCTCGCATAATGGACTTCGATAATACAGTTAAATGTGAAATACTAGAGTCTGTCTATGAACGATTCAGGCAGATGGCTGGTTTGAACCGCAACTCATCTACCGTTAGTTACCTAAATTCCTGGATAGGGAATGAGAGGAGTAAGGAAGATGAGGAGTGAGGTAAATTGTCATTGCTTTCCTCTCCGAGCTAGAATTCCAGGAGAGGAAAATATTCGCTTAAGCGAAGCACTATGACCATTTGAATTATCATGGCGTGGAATATAGAATCGCAAAAATCAACACTGATCATTCACATCTCAGTGGCCTACCTATTATCACAGTCTTGAACAAGACTGGGAAGATATACTTCCCTTTATCCTGTTCTAGGAAATAAATGAAAATTATTCCATTCATTGGGATATTTTGGAACCTATGCGAGAATATCCTCAATGGTTTTCCCCTCTAGTAAAGCACGCGTTCTATTTTATAGGCTAACCTTTTCTTATTAAATTCTTATTTGTGATTACCATTTTACTCATCCTCCAGACCAAATTACCGTTACAGCCGAGAGCTTGGTAATTCTCCATTCTCTAAGACGTAAACAATTAGTTGGATGATCTCCAATATTTACTCTTTTCCCTTCATCTTTTCGTACCAATCGCCTCTTACTCTGTGTGGTGCCATCATTTTTAAGTATCACATATATTATACAAGTTTTATAAATATATAAGCTCCTTTGTTATTGATCCGTGAACTTATGTTAACTGGGTCGCGTGGAACTCAAGAATCTTGTAGTAGTAGTAGTATTGTTAAAAGTGCTTCGACAGGTCATATTCGACAGGTGCGACATCATTTCGCACATAGACCCCACCGAGAATCGAACCCGGGACCAAGAATCTTGGGTTTTAATTTTAGGAAGGGAAAGCTTATTATTCCAAAATCAATATTAACCGCGTTGATTTACCATAAGATTTCTTAATTATTTTTTCTGAATTCTTTTCTATTCTCCTCACCTTTCTTTGTTTTACTGTTCATTTTCTCTATTTTCACATTCTAAAAACTCGTTGATCGATATTTTATGTAAATCCTACCAATTCCCTCATTTTTCATTGTTGTAATTCTCAAGATTGAAATTTACTTTCCCAAGGCAAAATATTTTACATAAATATCTGCCTAAACTATTTCCTTGCTTTGTCTGGCAACGTATAAAATTACACATTTCGTCATTAGTTCTCACCTTTTACTGGTTAGGTTATTACTCGAGGAGAAAATGCGTAACCAAGGTTATCGAAAAAAAATTAGAGGTTTGTTGAGTAATTAGTTAGTTAGCATTAAGTTAGTTAGTATTTTAGTTAGTAATTAGTTACTTACAATAGCAGACTTTTTAGTCACAATCTACCCCTTAATAAACGCATTTTAATTAGTGAGAAGTAGTTCCAGAAAATTGAATTTCTGGGCTACTACATTAGATTACAATTTGTGTTACTGGAAACTGGAGTATGATTTTTCAGCATACATACAAAATCATCAAAAAGTCTCAATACTATGGCAAGGAAAAGAAATAAATCACGTATTATATCCGTTGAAAAGTAGTTGAATATTGATTATATTCTGCCGCAAAAAATGTTTAACGATTTTTAAGTCACTTACAGTTTTCTATTGGAAATAAATAATTCGGTGTATTTAACAATATAGGCTCATCAGGTCGATTTTACTCAAGATAATCTTGGATTTGTTTAACAGCCAAGCTACAACGAAATAGAGAGAATTTTTACCACACAATTTAAAGTCCTGTTTTAAGGAATATTTTTTTTCATTCTTGCATTTTACAGTATTGTTATCTTACTCTTTTAAATGAACTAAAAAGCACCCAATGAGCTTAGTAACATAGAGTTACATAATTTTTATAAAATGGGAATAACTTGATAAAAGTATGATTCGTAATCGTAGGTATATTGAAAGACGGCACAACTGTAGTTTTTATAACGTGTCATCCACCTCCACCTTGAATGTACAGATAGGCTACGTTTGAACAAACGGAAAGAGAGCAGATGAATAAGGAAGTAGTGGTGGAAACACGAGAGAGAACGTTCACCGCAAGGAATCCTCCCAATCAGGATGTCACTAATTTCGGGCTTTTCCGAAATGCCCCTTCATCGAGCCCAACTGCACACAAATCTCCCGCCAGCGAGCCCCCGCAACTACCCACAAATCGAGGACCTGATATCAAATTATCTGTCCCTTCCGAAGCCCCTCGTCTCGCCTTCAGCCCCGCCCCAAGTCCAAATAAATTGTCCATCCCTCTCCCGAATCGATGAATTGCCGGCAGAGCCCATTGCGTCTGGAGGTGCAACGATCAGCAACCCGTCTGCAATCCTCCCCTCTTCCAGACGGACGAAACATCCTTATAGCAGCGCTGCGAATCCAGAGCCCGCTACGCATCTCCGCCATCAAGGTCGCCCCCGAGAGTCCGTCTGGGGGCCCACGCCGCCCCGCATTCCTTTTCCCCCCCTTCCGCCCCCACCCACACCTCGTCTTTCCAACTGGAGCCGTCTTCAGACCACTGCCCCCGCGCCTCTCCTTTTATCGAGGAATTCGCCCAAAGAAAAGGTCCGTCTCGACGTGAGCGCGCCAATATTCAAAGCGCTGCCTCGCTTTGATGACCGACTCTGATATATGCACGCTGTAATGGAGAGCTGAAGTACCTGTAAAAACAGATCCACGAGACGGGGAATAAAAAATGATTTAGGGATATAGCGTAAAATACTGAGTTGTGTTTATCGGCCTGCTGTTGTATCGGCTTACCGTTTTACTCTCTTAATCTCTACGAAAGTGATTCTACTTTGAATTCAACTTTAAATATCAATGAGATTATTGCTGAACATTAAATTTAGACACAATGCTCTAAGTATATTGAAAGGTGCATTATTCTAACCAGGTACGAATCTAGAAATTCTCGCAGAGGGAGGGGCGTTTTAAGGCAATTTTCTCAGGAACTCATATCTAATTAACTTTTTAAATACCGTTTTGTCGTGAATAATATAATAGACGTATGGTGATTGTGAAAAAACGTATGGTGATTGCCGAGAAAATTGAAATAGGATTTTAATTCAATACAATACAATAAAAACGTCTTTAAATAAAAANTAATATAATTATATATAGATCTTAGATAGAAGATCCTAGGCAAATTGCTTATACTACCAAGTACCAGCTTAAACAAAGTCGCCAAGCGAGAGGGGGGGGGGGATAGCCCCCATGCCGCCCCCATTTTCTTTTATAATAATTATGGTAGTCATATTCACCTAAAGATGGTTGCAAGACTGTAACCGGTCGAATATAACTTTTTTAGAAAATACGGACTCCTGCTTACATTTATTAAATGGCATTCCACGAAGACAGTTCGAATCGTAATGATTATATTATTAACGAGAAATAATTTCTATTTGGAAACATTCATAGTTTAGAAGGGCACAAACGCATACATACATATACATACATAAGATTCCAAAATAAATTCAGGCGAAACTTCGTAATACTACGCGGGATTTTATCAGAATTCTCCCTTGAGGTACGAGACTGAAATTTGTTTCTGAATTATTTTTTAAAGTTAACCTTTCCATCACTTTAGACCCTAAGAAGTGTCTCGTGAGATGTTTTTGTGTCCCTCGTACGCATTGGATGTTGTGGATAGCGGACATTTTCGTCACAACACTCTTATTTCACTGGAAATAACACTTTTTGTTTGAAGGGAAAAGGGTGAAAATGTAAACAACCGTGCCAGAACAATTAGCAATGCAATTGGCTAAAGCAACCACTGGGAAAGTGGAAGATCCGGGATCGAGCCCGGCCTTGTTAGACTTATCCGTTTCTCCTTCGGAACTGTTTGCCTGTTTTAAATTATTCCCGCGAATAAGTGGATATTCCTATATCCGTACCAAGAAACATAATCACTTATTTCTATGCATAGTTTGTAATTTTAGTAAAATAAAACAGATATCTATTCAGATAGAATACACTGTCATATGGTAGGAGATAATCTGCATTCTGCATCCCAATCTTGACTGCAGCTAACATATTTCTCCAATATCAAACATTGTACTACTCATTCCCTACCGCAGATATTGAGGTGTAACCCTACAGAATCTACCTTCATTTAGGTTTAGATATATTAATACATAAATTATCTAAGATGAGTTAGAAAGAAGAAAAGAGAAAAAAGAATGTGACTTAAAAAATGTATGGTTGAAATATATAAGAGAACCAAAAACCATAAAAAGTTATCAACGAACTATCTTCGACATTTAATCGCTTATGAAATTATCCAACGATTATTAAGAGGCACACCTCTATTCTATATCTATAAGAATCCTCCAAAACCTTTTACTTTCACGGCTTTTCTATGGGCATACCCCCGCTTATTTTTTTACGCATGGGAGGAGAGAAAATTGCATTGGACTATAAATTTACGGAGCCGCTCCATTGTTGATAAAAAAGATGACAGATTGAAAATGTATTTTTCCTCTTTTAAATGGCAGAATGAACTATTTAATCTTGATGTAGAATTATGCATGAGGAACATCATCGAGGAATACATTAAAACTAGAACTGAGGTTTTCTAAATTTCTCCTTGAGTGTAGGATTCGAAGAAATTCTGTTGGGGGCATCTGGAAAAGTACTTGGTCGCTGCCCACACGCACAGGTAAGAGGGACTTTGCCTTTAAGTTGTCTTTAACTTCCAAGAACACAAGTTAGTTAATTCAGTTTAAACGCAAATAGTAGGGAGGAAACAGATATAGAGTGAAAAATACGATATTGCCACTGGCGATCAACTCGTAAAAGGATACGGAATTTTACTTTATATATAATTTATGTAGCTCAACTGATATTCTCATTTACTATTACATTAGTACCCCGCGAGCCGCTATACGGCGTATGGTGTGAAAACACCGAAATCCCTAAGTAACTACCTGTTTTATTTGTACTATAAGGAAAATATATCATTAATAGCTGAGAAAGGCTTCACGGGTTTCCAACCAGGTGAGAAAGCTGGATTGCTCCAGCGTTCCGGCAACTGTATCTGCTGCTATTTTCAAGGAATTTCAATAAAAATTATTAATCGGTTTTCTCTATGTTCTCTAAGATCTCTTCGACACCTGGCTTCAGAAATCGCATTCGTTGTCAACGTGAAGAGCGATGTAGCATACTGTATCATGTAATCACGACATAAAAATATCTCGAAAATCTGGAGCTTTTTAAGGGCCCTAGTGCACCCTGGACTCAAAGAACTCAAGAACACGCGGAAATCAACACCTATCACGGCTATCTAATGAATTTCCAACTCAAAAATAAAGCACTACCCTTCAGTGGAACTACTTAACGTTGTTTAGTTCACTTAATTATGACGGAAGAGGGCCGAATCCCTACGTATATAACTGGTCTGTTTACCCCTCCTCTGCTTCTTTCTTCATCTCGGAGATGAGGCCGTCGCGTGTCTCACGCAAGGACTTCCGCATCCCCCCCTTCGGGCGCCTCCGTTTCGAGGTCCACTCTGTCATATTCTATTTCTGGAAAGTGACCACCCACTTAAGCTCCTGGCGGAGGCAAGAGAGATTCGGAAGGGGTGGCGTACCCATGCGCACTCGCTGGATTCACCTCAGTCCCCTTCCGAACCTTATGGACTCTCGTACACGAGGAAATCAGCACAAGTCCGCAATCCGTCAGAATTTTTTGCGGACCTGTCATACCCCGGCGCTCCTCCGCACTTCGAGACATTTCCTTAGTGTTACGTGGTCTTACGCAACTAAGGATGCGTGGGTGTAGCGCCCTCACATATGACGTTAGGCAGATTGAGTATGGGATACAACCTACGTATTTAAACGAGAGGGGGACCATCCTCTTAGGCGTGGGAGAATTTATATGCTAACTTCATTGCGGTACTTCTCTGGTTCTCCTTTGGGGTACACTAAACCGGCGGTTCCTAAAGAATAATCCTTAATAAATGATGCTTTGGCACTAATTGTTCTTTGGAACTTCATACCCTTGGTGATCAAGGGTCAAATATGTGACCAAGGCCATGGAACCGGGGACCGAACCGGAAAACCGAAACCGAGAAGAACCGTTATTCTTTCCGGAGTCAAAACCGAACTCGAGGCGATAAAATAGAAATTCTGGAACCCGAACGGAGACTGAGGCCGTTATTAATTCTGTTCTGACTTTCGGTTCCCAACAATGCACATTCACTTAAGTGTAATGGGAGGAAGGATTATTAAACATTTGTAACTACGACTCGCAACAAATAGTAAGTCTTATTCGGAGATTAAGTGCAATGCATTTGAAGAAAGCTAGAAATAATGAAAGAAGCTTCAGAAGGATACTACATCCCTGTTACATAGGCCGTTCTGATTCCGAGAGAAAAATCAGAGAATTAGATAGAACAAGCCGTTTCAAAAATTCATTTTTTCTGCGAACGATACGCAAAAGTAATTGATTTTGGAAGTATAGTTCCATATGGTGCATGCACTCCCTACCACACCCCTAAAGACGGCTTGCATGGTACATGTGTAGATGTATATATATATCACAATGGTCGGAGTGAAAAGAATCTCGTGGAACCCTTTCGAATTTGGC
The DNA here is from genome assembly GCA_000376725.2 of Ladona fulva. Lineage (NCBI taxonomy): Eukaryota > Metazoa > Arthropoda > Insecta > Odonata > Libellulidae > Ladona > Ladona fulva. Next base: position 2,835,658 of record KZ308299.1, on the reverse strand, counting down.
AAGAGTGAAACCGATACTGAACCGAAAATTTGGTTTTTCATCGAACCGGAGCGAAAAACGGAACGAATTATATGACGGTTAGACTCCCTGCAAATCCTCATAATCCCCTTGAAGTGTGGCATCATTGAAGGTTGATCCGCAACGTGAGAAGATTTTCGTAGTCCGTGAAGAAATTCGGGCTTTTTCGCTCTTTTTATTTGTGTTATCCCATTAATTATATTCTGCATCCTCTTAGTATCACCAAAAGGACTGGCGACAAAAATCGTATTACAACAATGATGGAGGAAGTATTTTATACTTGTTTATACATTTTAAAAAACCTAATATTAGTTGTCCGCGGGATTCAAAATTGAGAGTTTAGATGTCCGTGAAATCGATATGGTTTACGACGGTTGTATTAAAGCATAATTTTAAATTAAAATTTAAGGAGAAAAATAAGCGTGTTCAATGACAGTTTTAATTAAGTTGGTGATGAAATTTCGTGTTAAATAGCAGAACTGGGTATTCTAGGACTTCAGTCTACTTCCGAAAAAAAATTAAAATTACAATGTAATCAACTAATATTACCGGGCCTGAACGCATCATTCAATCACTTCTAATTTGACTACATAGTGACCATTCAAGTTTAATTTCAATTTAAATAAATAATTCGTTGAACTGAGTTCTGAGGGAGAGATTTTTCCCAATATTTGTAGGAAGCTTTGGGTACATTAATTTTCTACATGGTACATCGAAAACACATTTTTCCAGAAATGATTTCAATATTACACCAGCTGTAGGAGTAACCGTGCGTGATTTCGATTTACTTCTTTGCCGTCCTTATTATTCTGGCCCTACTAAAGAACATTATTTAGAAAACTAAAGTTGTGTATATAAGAAAAGTACACGAAATTCAATCCGCATAACCTCTTTTTTTTAAGGAATTTTCAGGTAAGCGCAAAATATATGGAGACGTAACGTGGTGCGTTAACTACCCCTTTTCTGATGGGTCTTTGAAATCTCTTTAAATTTTATAGGGTCCGTATGAATATATATTTGCTTTTCTTTTAACCCTCTTGCGGCTGTTTTATTTAGTTTCTTATTCACCAAATCCAAGCAGTTTTTTTGGCCCTACTCCACTCCATGTCATTACAACTCTGTTTTTATACAGCATCTTTGTCCTTCCGCATCCTTCCATTCCTTTCTATATCAGAACTAAATTGGAACACCAATGTTATCTTGGCCATTACGGCCCTTAATACTAAGTAGAATATTTCCGAAATTTTGTTTCAATGTTTTAGTTTTGACTGGTGTCTCATTATTTGAGTAGTTATCCTACGTACGTATTTTAATTTGTGGTAAAATGGCATGGCATGTCTGTGGAGGCTTCAGCCCGAGGACCGGTTCGAACCTCATTCACCATTAGTAACAAAAAGCTTGGAGAGGGGATGAGGGGACCAGATAAAATGAGGAGTGAGGTAGTTCCCCTTGTTTTCCTCACTGAGCCAGAAATCTACAAGTGGGCAGACCCTCGTACGCANCTTCAGAAATCGCATTCGTTGTCAACGTGAAGAGCGATGTTGCATACTGTATCATGTAATCACGACATAAAAATCTCTCGAAAATCTGGAGCTTTTTAAGGGCCCTAGTGCACCCTGGACTCAAAGAACTCAAGAACACGCGGAAATCAACACCTATCACGGCTATCTAATGAATTTCCAACTCAAAAATAAAGCACTACCCTTCAGTGGAACTACTTAACGTTGTTTAGTTCACTTAATTATGACGGAAGAGGGCCGAATCCCTACGTATATAACTGGTCTGTTTACCCCTCCTCTGCTTCTTTCTTCATCTCGGAGATGAGGCCGTCGCGTGTCTCACGCAAGGACTTCCGCATCCCCCCCTTCGGGCGCCTCCGTTTCGAGGTCCACTCTGTCATATTCTATTTCTGGAAAGTGACCACCCACTTAAGCTCCTGGCGGAGGCAAGAGAGATTCGGAAGGGGTGGCGTACCCATGCGCACTCGCTGGATTCACCTCAGTCCCCTTCCGAACCTTATGGACTCTCGTACACGAGGAAATCAGCACAAGTCCGCAATCCGTCAGAATTTTTTGCGGACCTGTCATACCCCGGCGCTCCTCCGCACTTCGAGACATTTCCTTAGTGTTACGTGGTCTTACGCAACTAAGGATGCGTGGGTGTAGCGCCCTCACATATGACGTTAGGCAGATTGAGTATGGGATACAACCTACGTATTTAAACGAGAGGGGGACCATCCTCTTAGGCGTGGGAGAATTTATATGCTAACTTCATTGCGGTACTTCTCTGGTTCTCCTTTGGGGTACACTAAACCGGCGGTTCCTAAAGAATAATCCTTAATAAATGATGCTTTGGCACTAATTGTTCTTTGGAACTTCATACCCTTGGTGATCAAGGGTCAAATATGTGACCAAGGCCATGGAACCGGGAACCGAACCGGAAAACCGAAACCGAGAAGAACCGTTATTCTTTCCGGAGTCAAAACCGAACTCGAGGCGATAAAATAGAAATTCTGGAACCCGAACGGAAACTGAGGCTGTTATTAATTCTGTAGGAGGAAGGATTATTAAACATTTGTAACTACGACTCGCAACAAACAGTAAGTCTTATTCGGAGATTAAGTGCAATGCATTTGAAGAAAGCTAGAAATAATGAAAGAAGCTTCAGAAGGATACTACATCCCTGTTACATAGGCCGTTCTGATTCTGAGAGAAAAATCAGAGAATTAGACAGAACAAGCCGTTTCAAAAATTCATTTTTTCTGCGAACGTTACGCAAAAGTAATTGATTTTGGAAGTATAGTTCCATATGGTGTATGCACTCCCTACCACACCCCTAAAGACGGCTTGCATGGTACATGTGTAGATGTATATATATATATCACAATGGTCAGAGTGAAAAGAATCTCGTGGAACCCTTTCGAATTTGGCAGGAGTGAAACCGATACTGAACCGAAAATTTGGTTTTTCATCGAACCGGAGCGAAAAACGGAACGAATTATATGACGGTTCGATGCCCTGTTATCTACTTACTTTTCGCTGTATCTCCATGGCAGCCAGCTTGTGCACTCAGTAGGCACGTGTGCTCAAGGTTGGGAATCTTCGCTTTAATCGGTTAAGACATTTTATTTTCAGAATATTGGAAATAAAACTTTTCGTACACTTCCACAGCTGATACTCCCTAACTACCTTTTTTACTTGGACGTATTGATAGGAAGAATATCTTTGCCTGATGCTGTTAGCTCGCTAACGAAATATGTCACCAAATTAAATCTGCTGTAGAATTGTACGTATAATTAAATTATTATTGCCTTCCGCGAGGTTACACCTTCGCATATGAGGTTATCTTCTGAACTTATTACGAGCTGAAAAAATTTACTGTCGTTCTTCGAGGAAATGGCCATGAAATGTTTACAGGATACAGTGTTGAAGATGATGTCAAGCAAAGCTTTGGGAGGAAATGATGTTTTTTAGGATTGGACTTCCAAGAAACCGTTTATCTGAGAAACGATAGGGGCCAAAATATGGAGATAAGACTTCACAGAACATAAGTTTTCGTTCAACATTTAGTCGCTGCCTTCGTTGCTGACTTCAGCATCTTACGTTTCAGCAATCTAGGCTTTGGTTATTGTTTCATACGACGATCTTGTTGATATAATTGACAACATTTTAGTTATAATTATATTATCTTGCTTAGATCAGTTGTGACTACATACTAAATACGTACTTCACCTCCTTGCCAATGAACTTAGCATACATTTGTTTGCATGAAAAATTGACGCCATCTACATTTTCTAATTTTAACGATTCCTATGCCTAATATATTGCTGCGCCCTGAGACGATTACCTCACCGTCTGAATTATTATTATTATTATTTTAAAACTCTTTATTCGGCGAGGTTAGGCCCATGTGGGCCTTTCTTACGCCTAACCTCAAATAGGCAGAAGTGAAGAACGAAAAAAACATTTTACGTTATCCATTATCAAAAGAAAAACAGAGAGTATTGCATTCATTTAAATGAACCCCGGAGCTAAAAATGTGTTTCCGTAAAATTGCATGCGATTTTTCATTTTCGAGGGTGCAAGGCTTTCTTTCTTCATTAATTAAAATACCTAAATTTGAACGGATTTTTATCAAACTTTGTTCATT
>KZ308299.1:2778324-2799828 GCA_000376725.2 Ladona fulva | reverse complement strand
TTGATGATATTGAGAATTCTTATCATCATTATAGTGGTGAGAAAAGTTTATCCAAGTTAATAAACTCAGGAACCCTACCCACTTTTGGCATAAAACGTTCGCCTTCTCTGTCCTAGGGCCTATCTTCATTTAAACCAGTCCCGTCGAGAGGAGAGATATCGGCAAAGACAGCTAACCTGTGTTGGTCATCGAGGTGTATGTAAGGAGCGTCAGTTAGGGATTTTTCCTCCAGGGTCTGTCAAGATGTACTAGACTCAACGCGGTAGCTCTCCTTAATCCAGTGATGACAAAGAGGAGAATACTGCTAGAAAAGTGAAACGGGAGAAGGGAGCGGGGATGTTTGTCTGCGTCTGTTATCTGACGCGAAATCGTGCCTAACTCATTGAAAATGAATGTCACATCCCAGAATTTCTCTGACGTCGAATTGCGTAGTTCCCCACAATTATCTCTCGTCATTCCTCGCCAACGCATGGCGAGATATCGAAAACGCACGTATGTGGCTGAGGGATCGCAGATGGTTTAAGGCGCCGTGCGTCATTATAGGAATGAATAAAAACTTCAAGTTGCTCACAGTTTTCTCTCCGAGATCGACTCTCATTGACGAGACATAAAAAAGGAATATGATTTCTTAGTCGGATCTTTACAGAGAATTATGACGAGGAACAGAAGAGGAAATGAAAGCGAATATTTTTTATCGAGGAAGGCTTCCTTAATGGTTTCATTTCATTACCTGGACGCATAACAAACAGACTATTTGCGCTTGCTTCATGATATCACATAAAATAATGGTTTTGATTCTTTTATTTCTCACAAAGAAAGGGATGGATGCTTTACTTTTTTCTTTTGTTTTTTGATATGCCTTATGTTAGAGTACATACAATCATATCGCTGCTTAGGTTGAATACTTGTCTTCAGCATGCATTGAGATCCGTTGTGTTAATACGGTAATTATTACGCATTGCAAGGCATGTAAATGTATTCTAGTAGTCATTGTCTTAACTACCGTCCTTAGTAATAGTAATGGTGTAGTAGAGATGCTGAGCGGCACGTTGAGAATATATTCATTCTATTTTATGTATGTTCCTGCTACAGAGCGTATAATAGTGCGGCGGTGGTGTGAAGGTATTTTTTCATTACAGTCGCACGTAATCGAGGAAAAAATGAAAATAAACTATCGATGAAATTGCTACAATATGGTCCATATAACCCTTCCGTCATCACAGACATAGATATAGTTGGAAAGTTACTTAAAATCCTATTTTCACATTTTGAAGGAAATAATACTCTGTTCCAATGGGAATAATCTCATAGAACTTCATCATCGACATCATAATTTTAAGTTTGGCATAGTTCCTGCCCATTCGCGGCGGGCTATTTTACTTTTGCGTGAAATAATCAACTGTATCATAAAAGTCGAGGTGGTAATGGACCCCAGGTTTTTGTTCTGAATACATCCAAGATTATGAAAGTATATTTGATTTATTTTTACGTTTAGCTATATATTTTCGTTATTTATATCTGACATTAGCGTGAACACGTGAACTTCTATTAACTGCATGCTCTTCTTCTAGGATAATTTCTATATTTGACTCAATTTTAGTATTGATTAATTTCTTAACCTGATTTGCTTCTAATTTCATCATGGAGACTAAGGAACATTTAAAGTATCTGAGAAGAAGATCTTTAATGCCTTGTTCGATAGCAATGTCAGCGGTATACGAAGTACGAAATTATGCAAAAATTTAAACAGTGGAACACTAGGTGATATCTGTCGCGAATACTGAATTCAACGAATATTTAGAAGGGATTGTAAAGTACGCATTATTTCCCAATAATGAATGATGTCTATCGACTACCTGTTGAATAAGTCGTTAATTTGGATCCTTTTTTATCATTCTGTATACAAATATCCAGCATAAATTAGGATGTTATATTTGAAAAGAACGAATATATATTTAACAATGTTCTTGATATTTAAAGGTAACAGAATTAGTAAATTCCGGCGGAATGAAAGACTTTTTTACGGGTTTGATAATTATTTTGAGAGCTCAAAGTTTTCGAAAACGGACGTAATATCAATCTTTCCTATGGAAGTTTATCAGTCCTATATAAGGAGGTGTATTATCCGTAGCAGTCGTAGAACGCCAGACACCGGCGTCGCTCTTTCTATCCTCATAGTCATTCCCTTTTGCGTGTTCGCAGCATGGCGTGAAAATGGTGTCATCATCCACTTAATTGTCCTCTGCAAAATAGCCATTTGCTCCAGCGAATGGGAAGAGCAGCAATTTCGGTTGAAAAACAACGGGATACGGAATAGATGATTGCGTAAGAGTAGTCCAGCAGAAAATTTTCCGAATAAATTGCAAAAGAAGAGAGTTAGTTTGATGTAACTTGCTTGCATCATGCTAACTGAAACGTAATATACCTCGTGACAAGTAAATTTCGACAGGTTTTGGAACCACCAGCAAGATCAAGTTGAAAGTTGCTCCTTCCGTTGCGTATAATTATGGTAGTCCTCTTTTGTATTATTAGTTCATTGTGCTATGGGAGCTAGGTGTGTAGGTAACCGTTATTTCTTACCAGAAAAGATGAGTGTTTTATTTACCATAAGATAAAACAAATGAATATGACATTTTTTTACCACAAATCATTCTTTATTTCCTTTCCTAATTATGATTAATAGGTAGAACTATGAATAGGCACACTAGAACTGGTAGAAGAATTCTGCTGTTGAGATTGCCAGCCATGGAAGTAGCTCAAGAGAATAGTACGGTAGACAGAATCAGTAGAATATTCATTAATATCTCTGACGACAGGTTAAATGGAAGAGGAGAATTTTAGTCTCAATCTCGCCTTAATAAATACCTTGTAGACCTTAATTACCTTAAAAATAATAATTGCTTCATTGAGCAATACGATATAGTTATTATATTCATAACTTAACACAACTAAATACGTTCAGAAGCGTTCACGTGTTGTTTCGACGTAGAATCTTTTAATAAGACATTTGGAATATCCATAGATAAAAATTTGGCCAGACGATGATTGCGCCGAAAGATTTATTTGGCCGCTCTTCCAAAACAAGAATTTACCCGCAATGCCGAGGCAGGAGAGGGGTCAGTGATCCCTGGCGCAGAACATCTCTAGTATGTGGATGCAATGACACAGACGTGGATCAAACCCACTCGAGCAAATCGTTATTTCGGAGCACCGGACGTAACGGACAAGGTTTCAGACCTGAATTCGCTCTATGATGTATTTTTTGGCCGTAATGCGTAGAATAATAAGCATCGTTAACGCTTAGGTAGATTCTACCGTTTAAAATGAAACATCGATTCCTCAATTGAGCTTTTTAAATGAGGAACTGTTTAGTGAATCAGACGCAACGCGACACCCGAGCTTTATTTTCGAAGATTTTCCGATTAAGTAACTCATCATCTTAGGAAGAAAAAATCCGCGGTTCTTGAACTGATCTCAATCATTAAAGGCGAGAATGCATTTATTCTCCATATCAACAGATCAAGATACATTCTGCACTTCCAGACTACTTTGGAGAGGTCATGAGAGAGTTCCCAGAAAACTTTCCGACTCCACGGAGCGATCAATGAATTTTTACGAGAGATTCGGATGGGGAACTGCGTCGAAGTGAATGCGGCCGAGGATTTAATCGAATGATGCAATCCATCCACAGAAAGCACATTTTTTAGACGAGGGGACGTATCGTCCCGTAAACACATTACCTGGGAGAAATTATGCGATGCAGTTTTCACTCCTTCCCGGATTCTTCACCGATGCGGAAAATATTACTTTAAGGTAATTTAGCGTTTGATTTGTAAAATTCTCTGCACATAATGTTAAAGATGAAACAATACAAGATAAACGTTGCTGCGTAGTATTATTGCAGGATTGCTTATGGCCGAGACTATGACATCCATATACGTAAGAGGTGTCCATCCCTATGAGTCGCATGCGGCTAAATAATATTATAAGAGCATAAGAAAAGAGAGTAACTCTTCCTTACTTAGATCATATGCATATTATAGAAAATAAAACGGGCATTAGGCTTCTGTGTGACATAGAAACTAAGAGTAACGCCGGGCGTAATAGTACATACGTCTGATGGCGTTGAGGGGTTAACAGACTCCGTGTGGCTCTTCTCTGGCGGTTTCATACGATTTTCTGCGCTAACTCTTTGTAACCCATGTGGAGAAGAAACAAATACTGGTTGGATTCCACCCTAAAAGGTGAAACATTACACACCCATAAGGGTCGTTGTCGATTAAACAATAAAACCATTCTACGGATCTTTATTTAACAGAAGCTAACGCAAGGTAAACAATACAGACGCAGGCGTAACTTTGTGGTTATTAGGAGAAAAAACTACATTAGTACAAAAAATACAAGACTGTCTTGTGGTCTAGTAAACGTTTCTTATCAAGGAGATTTTTTCTACCGCAAGGTACATCATCTGCTGCCAGCTGATGATATCGGCTTCGACACCCCCCTTATTTAAGTGAAAAAACTTTAATAAAATCAAGGACGACGCAAACTCAAGGGTTCCCCGTGATAATCAATCAATGTTGCTCGTGTCTCTGTAAGAATTCTTAATGTTTATTACCAATGTATATACCCATATATTGCACCAGAGCATCAGAATGACCGATCTCTGTCCGATCTGATCCTGCCTGATAGATTTCATACTATCGATGGCTCACTTCAGTGGGATTACACTGGGCAAGCTTTAACTTCGACTCATTACTAATAGAAATTCAAGGAAAAGGAACGATTTGAGATGTATGTCAAACACAATTTTGGATACAAGATTTAAAGAAACAGAAAATGATATTTAATTATGGACGTTTTCTTCCTACCTCCCAAGATTTTGAATTCAATGAGTACATTAAATACTGTATGTATTAAATACATGAGTACATTAAATACATGTACTTACTAAAACCTTCTTAGCACGCTAAACCAAAGGAGTTTGGGTTTGTCTAAATTCAAAATCAAAGAGAATGGAACGCGATGGGAGGAATACTATACTGTAGTTCTTTAATACGATCTCCTATTGAATGACAAAATATTACGCCAAAGAGATTCCATATAGAGTGTAAAACTCGAAGAGTATGTTACCCTTAAATATTATTCGGCGCTCCAAAAGCCTATTGACCGCACACCACTGTGTGCTACTGGTGGGATAGCACTGCTCTAACCACTATAGGTCGATGAAGCTCAAAGGCGTTCCCACGAATACATGTAAAATATCATTCTCAGATATCAAAAGAATACATTGCATGAACATAAGTAAATTATTTATTTATCAACTATTCTCAATTCAAAGCCGTATCGTTTCAAGGTCATAATAACCAATTATAGGGAAATCACCCGGTTAGGCTGTGAGGAAAATAGTTCTTTCTTAATGGAACGAAATTCGACCTCTTGTTACCCATTAAAAGACGCTTTATTATCCCTGAAAAAAATCTAAAATGTTTCTTCGCACTCTGTACGTAACAAGGTATTTTGGAAAAGTGTTGTCAAAATTTCATATTAACGTATATCTAGCGACACATCCCGTCAAAAAAAGATGGCAACATTTCCTAGGGCCGCTCACGCTGTATATTATAATTGCTTATGAATTAGTAAGCATTGCATTTTAAGCAAGTGTTACCTCTTATATAAGTCACTCAGGAGCAATCTCACGCATGTACATTGAGATGTTTGTTAAATACGTGGTTTTCACCTCTGTTTCGCGGTTACTATAATTAAGCCTTTACGATTGAAGTCATAACTGAATCTATTTTTGGTAATTTTAATTCTAGTACATCAAAAACTTCAAATGTGTAAGGCCTAGCTCCTTTCTTCAGACATTTTTTCATTACTTTCTTATTCATCGCGAATAAAATACAGATTGAAACTATAGGTACCACTAACTGTAAATCATACGCGTCTATGTAATGTATCCGAAAGCTCGCCCACTTTTTTCATAGTTCGAAATTCGAAAATTTCAAGTGTTGCCCGTTTTTATATTTTCCGTAAACGTTTCTGCGGAGTTCTTCAACACGTCAACACATTAACGAATAATTTCTTTTTCCGTTTTCCTTTAAGAATTTGCACTGCTGGGCTCAAGCAAGATACCCAATTGATACCTTTCAATCATTTCTTTCTAATTAGGTTTTGCGATTTTATTTTTAGCCAAATAACCTTTTAAAACTTGAAAGAAAACCTACTTCGAATCAGTCAAATTTAAAAAGTAATTTTATTATATTATTCCAATTTATANTACGCGTGCCTGTAATATTTACTAAAACGTTATCGCTCTTTTTTATAGCTCGAACTTAAAAAGCCCTGTAAGTTGCCCGTTTTAATAGTTTACCGTACCGTATAAATAATAATATTAATTGAATATTTCAGTTATTCTTTGTCAACAGATTAATGTATAATATCTTTTTCTTCCCGTTGAGAAAGTTGCACTGCTGGGTCTAAGCTGTGAAAATTATTTTTTAAATACAGACATCCCACTCACAATTACTCGTAAATGCCATTGTTAGAAGGTTGCCTGGATTCTAAAATTTCTCCGCTGAACTTATGGCCCAGCAGTGCAATTTTTTGAAAGTGGTAAAGTGGAATGACTTGAAATGGAAATTTTTGTAGCCAAAAAAGAAATACGAGAAAAATATTAGAAATGAACGATTTTGGCCGCCCGCCAAGCGGGTTCGAGGGCTGGGTGCGGGTTTGAGGCGCCCGCAACACTAAAGTACGGGCTCGAATCCGTTTATTCCGAAGTTAGGATGAAGAAAAAGCTTCCGGTAGGGTTGGCGGCCCTGTAATCCCGGAAGCGCCCGCGACCGGATTCGAACCCGAGACAGTAGCGTCGCACCTAGGTGCCTCGACCCACTACGCCAGCCTGTCGAACGGTTAAAGTCACGCAGAATATTGTACTGTTGCGCCCAAGGCTATCCCTGTGGAGGGAATTCAAAATGGAAAGCATGCAGTCTTAAACATTATGCGTCATTTTCCCCTGGTCAAATCAGTTAGTCCACATCTGAATCTTTTCAGAGTGAATTGTAAGTCTGTAATACTTTAATATAACTAGCAGATGAGAGGGAAAAGGGGGAAGAAAATACAAAATATGTAAATTTAACGCGCCAAATAATCGTTGTTGAAATATTTTTAAATCTGCGACATCAATAACTTGCACTCATAATTTAAAAGTCAAAGAGCGCAAGCACAAAACAGATACAGCGAAATAATGGAACGCTTTGCCTAGAGAAATTCTAATACCAATGTCAAAAAATTTAAGTGTTTAAAACTAAGCTTAAATCTAGATTTAGGTTGCTTTTTTAATGTGACCTCATCATCGCATAATGTGACGTCATCGCCTCCTCATTTTCATTTCTTGTATGTATATATTGTTTGTTTTATATCTACCATGTAAATGACTATATGAATAATGAGTGTTGCACTATTACTTTTAATGCCAAAATTATTTATACAAGTATTGTCCATGGAAGGTTTTTGGAGGGGTTTCACTCCCGTCTTCGGGCGAATGACCACCTGGCCAGAAGGCCAAATTGCAACGTTTTCACAAATAAACAAATAAACTTCTCATAAAGATAAAATGGTTGTAGAATGAAGCAAGTGCGATGTAAATCCGTTCACATTTACATACTTGAATGAATGAAGGAATAAAACCTAAGAGGCTTAAAAAACGCTCCATAAGCCGTCTGTCGACAGATGTGTTTTTAACCTCTAATTCATTAACAGCCGTTCTCCAATTATACTTTTCTTTCGAATAAAACCTCGCAGTTTGCAAAATGGAAAATAGTGTGTAATCTTGCGGAGATGCATTTTGGGCTGGGTTCAAACCCGAGGCTTCTCAGAGATTATCATAATTTTCCTAGGGCTCCTTCCTTCTACCTAAGGGCAATGCAGTTTATCACGTCTCTAAATCGAACAGTTTCTGAAATAGAGGATGGGAGAGGACGGACAGACAGACGGATCCTTCGAAAATTTTGTTCGAGGGTCTTTGGAAACTTACGGATTCCATGGAAACGAGACTAATACTTCTTGAAAAAAATCGCAAATCTATAAGATACAAAGCTTCTACGATTGATAATTTTAAAACTTTTGAGATATATCAACGAAAACTGTAGTAAGCGTAGGATATATTTTATTTTTTCATCTACATATGTACCCTGCAAACCGTCTTTCGGGGTGTGGCAGGGGGTGCATGCACAATGATTCCACTTACCTAAGCGATTACTTTCGCGTTTCGTTCGCGGAAAAAATGAATTTTTGAAATTGCTAGTTGTAGAATCTATTTCTCTGATTTTTCTCTCAGAATCAGAACGGCCTATGAAACAGGGAGGACCAGCTAAATACAACAATATCAGCTATATCTTCTGAGAACGTACCTTCTCTGAACTTATTAAGAAAATTAAGGCTTAAATTCCACGATATCGTATCTGGTCGGACTTTGTGGAAAGACATTCTGAAGGAAATAGGAAAACATTGTAGTATCCAAAAGATATTTATCGCACGGTCGTTTAATAAGTAATTGTGGATACTACAAAGTTTCTCATATCCTTTAAATTAAATATTTGTTTAACTCTTCTATTTTCCAGTTTCTCAACCTGCGTCCTGAAAAATTTGAGTTACACTCACTTTTCTAATAAAAAGATGCATTTCCACAATTAAAATGTAGAGATGTATCTGTTTATTTGTTTTGTTTGAAACAATTAATGTATTTCCTATATAATGGAGTGAAGCCTGAGTCAGTGGATAGTTTTTTTTTACTGTAGTAAGTATTTGAGCGCAGTAAGGTCTTTTTGTTTGAAATACCTGCCCCCGAATGATATCCGTTAAGTACTTTCTACCTCTTCTACCTCCAAGTCCTTGGCTTATGAGGTCGAAATAGTTCCATAAAGTAACGAGGTTCTTAATGATTCGTAAAGGAATTTATAATTACACCGGCAAATTATTCTAGCACGTCCGCTAATACGCACCTCTAGCTTCCAATAACCTCCAGCGCAGTTAATTTAATGTCTCTCTTAACACGATCACTCCTTTAGATACAATCCATCCAAGTCACCTCACAAATTTATGTGAGAAAGTGAGCAAATAGTGCGATTGGCGCCGTGCACTAATTAGGCGCGATTTAAATCAATGGAATAATTAATTGACCATCAATCACCCTTGACCGTTAGATAATTGGCACCTTCGAGAATTCACTGACGTCACTCTTCCAAGTGTCACCATATCAGTTGTGATTCGCGGAGAACAATTCTTCTGCAGTATTTCCAGCGAATATCCTTCGCCTCCCCTCCCATGACCACATCGAGAGCTCCGTTAACGTAAGGTAAAAGTTAAACCGTGCCATTATTCATCGCAATGATTCCAAGGACGGGGACGTATCACTGGAACTTGCGCGATCTCCTTAGTAAGGGAATCGAATGAATTAATGGAATAGGAGATGTGAGTGGAGTCACGCGAAACCATTGGCATCATGAGCTGGAATTTGCAGCAACAGATCCGGAGAATGTCACTGGAGGAAACCTCGGGATGACATAGGAAGGATTCAGGAAGTAAGGCTGACGAATTGGTTATCACAGGAACTCCGTCACCGTTATGAGAACGAAATGAAATCACTAGAAGTTGAGTTACTCGCGGCTTTAGAGATCATGACGGGGATTTATTCCTACGATATATTGTTGGAAGAAACATTTTCAGGAATAACAGGTGTGAAAGATAGCGATATAAGAAAACCGATATCAAACCATAAATATACAAATTCTTGAATCCGAGCCGAACAGAAAACCGTCATTAATTTAGTTCCTATGTTCGGTTACAAACAATGCACATTCACTTCAGTGTAATTGGAGGGTTTACTAAACATATGTAACTACGACTTGGAACTAACTATTACCATGTTTTACTTTAAAATTTAGTGTATTGTAGTGCATGTGAAAAAAAACTAGAAAAAATAAAACAAAGTTTCAGAAGAATATCATATTACAGCGGTCGGAGCGAAAAAAAAAGGTTCTGAAAAGGAACCGAAATTTATTATTTTCTTTTCGTTGATCCGGAGCATAACCGGGACCAAAAATATTACCATTCTAAGTCCTGCTTTCATACGATCACAGCCATCAATGGGAGTGAAATGAAAGTAGATGAAAGGCGCATTTTCTTGTATCCTGAACCATAGGCAAATGAAAAATGTTCCAAGGATTAGGGAAAGGTGAATAACACAGCACGGAAGAGCCGCGCGGCTGAAACCCAAGGAACAACTGGTGTGAAAAATAGCTATATGACTGGGACTCGAACCCAGGTCTCCCAATTTCACCCCCTTCACTCCCACTCACTTCACTTCACTCCCAGATTTTAAAGAATACCTGCCCGGAAAGGGGCAGGTATTCTTCAAAATCATTATTCTTTGACATATCATTCTTTAAAATTTATTCGTCCCCTATCCAAAGCTTTTTGTAGCTAATGGTGGAGGGAAAGAGGTTCATACCGGCCTCCGAGTTAAAGTTTTCACAGACACCCGAAATCTATTCATCGCTAAGATAAAACCAAGGTTCATACTGCAAAAAAGTATTAAGAGCCTTGCGGCATAACTACAATTTTATTGTTACATTTTCATGAGCACCAGCCTCTTAAATATTATATCTAGATTCGATTTTTTAATTTGATTCATTAATACCAATCGTTTCCTCGATCAATATTGTCATAAATGTCCGTTATTTTAATATTGTCATAAATGTCTGTTTAATGTTTGTTCCCTCTAATTATGGTCATTGCTTTCATACCTACGACAAAGCTCTCTACGATCTATAAACCTTTATTTATACATTAACTAGCGAGGAAAATCTTATCCAATCTGCTTAATTTGATTCAGTCATCTAGTCATTCAGCGTAAAAAATAAAATGTTCACAAGTGCCTCGAATCGTTGTGGCTTCAATCCAATTGTTGAGAATCACTAGATTAAACCTAAGAAGAGAGATAATCCACATAAAACACAGGCCTATTCCTTAACTAGGATTTTCATACCTTTTCAAATTTGTATTTTGTATTACTGTAGTGAGCGAGGACTTAGGCGCGTACATGTCCATTGGCATTCGTTTAATTCTTGCCCACGTACAGTAAGTATGTATCTGGGTTCGTTCCAAAAACGCGTCAAAAACGTTACTTTTCCAAGAGATTACATTAACAAGACCTAACAACTAGAAATAAATTGTCATGAAAAATCAAATACAACTGTTCCAAAACAGATGAATAGCAAAGAAGTTCAAAGCAAAAAAAGTGCAAAGATGAGAAGAATTAAATTAGTATTATATGAATGACGAAAAATAGTATATGAAAAAAGAAGTATAAAATAATATGTGAGCATAAACATATTTTCACCAATCCAGAAAAAGGCTTGAAGGCTTTAATCGAACTAAATCACCAAGGAAATGCGTCATTTTTATCCGTTTCATTGTCAGAATTATGCGCTAACTAACTAGGACATTTCTTAACAAGTAGTGTGGACGATGAGATATCTCATAGTCATTAATGGAGTTATAACCACTAGATATTTCACCCATTACTCACTCTATGGGGACTATGAGGTCACTTGAAAATATTTAGGGCACAATTCAGGGGTGCCGGATCAATAGTTTCCCGCAGGAAACAAAAGCAGTTGGATCTCCTTCCATGAAAAATGTTTGCTTTGCTAATGGCCCTGACCTTGCGAAACCTAATTTGGCCCAAATGAGTCGATACACAGGTCTTAGCTTCCGGTCGCAATATTCTTCGGTGGACCTTGTCTACCTTTAGACTATATATCTTTCTGAAGAACTTGACCATTCATGCATGATATTTCCTGAGTTTTTTAAATATCAGTGATAACCTTTGAAACATTTTATTCACCATCCTTAATTAATACGAGAAACCGTCACTTTTCCGAAAACACTATTGTTGAATATCAATAAAAGATGCAAAATCATTTATCATAATAAGGGTATGAGGGCAGGTGATCTAACCTCTAAGCTACCACGACCCACGAAAGTGGGGGACTCAGGTTCGATTCCCGGCTACGGTTGACTTTTTCTTTTTCATTTTTTTCGTCGAAATTCAAGCATGTTTACCATGCGTTTCACTCTGCTTATATTTAACTATGAGTATATTACGGTGAAAGCAAGCGGAAATATAGTAGGAGGTTTCAACCAACTTATACGCGACCATTCTCATCGTCAAAAATCCAAAGCATATCCATCAAAAGGGAAACGTGTGCTTACACTTGTTCTCTATAA
Organism: Ladona fulva; assembly: GCA_000376725.2. NCBI lineage: Eukaryota > Metazoa > Arthropoda > Insecta > Odonata > Libellulidae > Ladona > Ladona fulva. The sequence continues at coordinate 2,787,534 of KZ308299.1, read as the reverse complement.
ATGTGTGTAATAGAAACGATAAATAATTTGGGATGTTATGGGCATATACAATACTAAATATAGTAAAAATAAATATATACTAAATAAATAAATACTATATAAAGTAAGCTATGAGAAAAAAAACTTTAATATTTACAAACCACAAAGTGTTTGAAACTTGCAAAGCACTGGCCTAATTTTTAATCGAATGAATAGCAGCTGTTTTTTAAATTCATAATCCCTTTAAATTATTTCAATAATTGCAAAAAAGTCCAGTTTCCTGTAAGACAGGAGGGTTCAGTATATCAAAAAAAAGGAGGGATCATATGGTGGAATTGATCAATTAAGATAACCTCTGAATATAGCGTTCCACGTATGTTGACGTTAATTTTTAAAATTTTTTAAAAATTCCACAGAACATTACCAATTTGTAAATGCTTGGAAAAAGCCGGGACGCCCTTCCCCGGGTCCGGGCAATAGAGGTTTGCAGAGCCCAGAAAAACATTCACGTAGGAGGCATTCATTCTTCAATCAGAGCATACTTAATGTTAATATTTTATTAATCCAACGACGCACAAAGTATGTATAGGACAAGTCAATCAATAAGAGTAAACAATCCATTAATACATTAATCGGCTGCTAATCACATTACAAATCCACGTTACTCTTGACTTCGATTGCAGCACCCATATTTACGACAATTACACATCACTTATCAATGTGGACTCGAGGAAACGCATTTTATACACGCAGATTCTAACAGTAATTGATTTTCATGGTGAAAAGCATTACTCAACCTGCTGGATATTCAGATTTGTCCTCACAGAAAATCTCAACTTTCACGTTTGCTGGTGATATCCCATGTTTTGCTTGGAATACACATTATTCGCGCATTCTGGGCAAAGGATACAGTTAAAAGAGGCAGGGCCCCTCTTACCTACGCTTATGATGGTGAGTCGAACTGTAGGATGAAATGATGGAATCTCATTCTACGTGCATTAAGCAATGTTTTGGTCCACCGCAAGAGCTGTAACTTATTTTTTCTTTCGAGTACAAGCAAATACAAGAACAATAATATTACTTTCACTATTTTCTTTGATTTCTCTTTGAAAGACAACGAAAAGATGAAAGGGAAATATGGAGGAAGAGCTACGTATGTTACATCTGATTATTGTCATACCAATTTTCATTCTCCTTCTCCTCGATAAATTTCAAAAGAACCTCATTCAATACAATGGAAAAAATAAATACAACATTTTTAGGCACAACTACTGATTATTGTGTCTACAAAAGCTGTTTTCAGATCCGCGCCGTCCTATGGATACAAGAGGTGCATCGTACCCGGGCGGCGGCATCTAAAGAGCGGCAACAGAAACGTAGCAAACCATTATTATTATTACAACAACATTATTTGTTGTCCTCTGTTTGATACGCACGACTTATCTAGGAAATATTATGATGTGAAATTAAAGATTTGCAAAAATTTAGAGAAAAGAACTATGGATAATTTAAGACGAGAAAGGGATATATAAACAGTGAATTTAATCCAAAAATTGGAATCAATAAAAGATTATCTGGTACCAAGAAAAAATTTTCTTCACGTTTTGGAATACATATTTACAAGAGATTTGATCGGTCTTTACTAATTTGCAAATAGCTTTAAGTGACACTTCCGGAGTTTATGCTGCTAAGATAATGACGTCCAAAGGTAATGTGAACTATTGACTCATAGTGACCATTCGCTACGTCAGAATACAAAATATGCATTATTAACTGTTGATTTTGTTTCGTGACCAACGTAAGTTGGGAAATGAAGTCATAAAACACTGGTATTCAGAGGATTGCACAATAATTTAAAACTTTAAAATCAGGAAATGCATGGTTTTGGTATTTAATCTTAAGGGGCGGCAAATTTTGTTCGCACCAGGGCGGCAGATAGGGTGGGCTCAGAGCTAGCTGTTTTGTGAATCTGATGGAGAAAAAGGTTCTCGGGAAGAAAGGAAGAGGAAGACTAATTACATACTGTTTAAACGGCACAAGAACTGAGGGGGACTGAGAATTACCTGCAGCCCAAGAGAACAGCAGAAAACAGAACCATTTGGTCGCAGCGTCAAGGCCGATCCTTTAGTTGAAGATTTTTCCTACAATTACTGAGGTACTTAAAAATACAGGGCCCTTAGATGCGCTGGGCGCGGGGATAAAGCCCAGCTTGCCAAGCCCAAATGGGGGTAACAAGGAAACCGTAAACTTTCTGCAGTTTGAATTAATTTGTATTGGCCAAGTTTGGATGAGTAAAAGACATTTTGCGTAACTCTTATCTTCTGGGGGAAGCGACGAGATATCTCCACCCAGAACGCTAATGCCCAGAACATCACGGGCCTGGTAGGGCCTGCGATAAGCCAGAAAACCAACCTATCACGCCTCCGAAAGCGTCAGCCGATCACGAGTTCAGCAAAAAAGCCGAAATGCGATTCAGCAATCTCCGGAAATGCACCAACGCATTCCATATCAAGCGAGTAAAATGCGGGCGAATCGTAAAGTAGGGGCGTCGCGGAGGGGCGGAAAACAAATCGAGAGAGAACGCGATGTGCGTCTCACCGAGAGGGATTCGAATCATTAGGGAAACGGAGGAGATCGCGTCAGATGTTTGTGAAATTCCACCGATTCTCTATGAATAATTCAGTCCGAAGAGCGTAGAAAATGGAGTCGATTGCTTCACGGTCGAATGACTGTGATTTCTCCAGCGTCGCGCGCCGCCAAAATGACGGCGCCCCCTCACAGGGTATTGCGCTTCCGAAATGGGAAATTGAATTTTAAAAGCCTCGGATTCTGTCGCATTTAAAACACATTCGGTAGGAATGGATTGGAATCACGGGAGGCGAAGAATGTATGCTCGTTGAATGTCATGCTGTTCTTGTTGTAAGCCAATTGTACAAGGATTAAGGAAAGGTGGAAATACTTTGCATGGCGAAGCCGTGCGGCTAAATCCCAAGGAATAACAAGTGTGAAAAATAGCGACTTGACTGGGACTCGAACCCAGGTCTCCGACTTTCACCCCCTTCACTCCCACACAGGTGACCCGGACATATATTCTCAAATACCTGCCCGGAAAGTGGGAGACCTAGGTTCGAGTATCAGTCATGTCTCTATTTTTCACACTTGTTATACTTGTTCACCTTAGCCAACGTTCTTTTGGAGAGATGTTTAGCATTGACGAGACACGTGAGAGGTGTATTATCAGTATCAGAACACGTAACATGTATAACGTATCAGAGCATGTAACAGTGTATCAGAATGGAAATATCTTTTTGGTTAGCAATTGTTTCGCAAACAATTGAAGGTGGATCAAAAAAGGTTTCGATTGCTCAAATATGAAGCCTATAGTAGTAGATTGTTAAAATGACTTATAAGATGTTTTCCAGGCACATGAAAGTATGACAACTGACAAAAAGACAAATGTAAAACCATCCTCTCCATTACAATCACGGTTGGAGCAGGTTCGTGATGCTGCAAGGATGGGAATAGCAGTTATTGGTACTGTGAACTCCGACTATAACCCTAACTAACTTGATCACTTATCCAATACCTGGATTTCATGATTCACCGAGAGCAATTTCTCTGTGCCACAAACTTTTTTGCAAGCAATATTGGAAGGTAAGAAGTTGCATAAACAAAATATTTGAAGAATCAGACGAAAGAATCTTATTTTATGAGATGTAAATGTATAATTTAGAATAAAGATTCAGAAATGTACTTCTGAAAAGTGGAATGTAAGCATTTTTAGATTTCTGTATAAGAATTTGATTACCTAAATGTTGATGAATAATTTGTATGTATTAACAATGTTTGCAAAGTATTAAGAACAAAAACCTCTGACAAGGTCTGGAACATAATTGTACTCGATGTAGAAAATTATCCTTACTAAATTGTATTAACAACGCACTACCACAAACCAAATCGCCCCCATTTCCAACCTTTTCCTTTTTCGAGACAGCGAATCCCTTTTCCTCGATGGGATTTATCGCGTTGAGTACGAAAAAGATTGGAAGTATTTGTTATGCTTTCAGAAACTACAAAACACGACTTCTTGTCTTTAAATTTTGATATTACGCAATTTCTATAAGTATATAACAACCAACGGCGGCGATCCTATGATACGAGGCTCCTCAGGTCTCGCCGAGCATGGCGTATTTGAGAAAATTTTGATGGATCTTCATTGCTTCACATTCGGAAAAGGGTGAAGAATTCTCACGGAGTTGACGATGGAATCAAACCTTATGTAACCATATATGCCTAGAATGAACAAAGTACGTATGAACACGCTGGATACAGACCCTTTCTGAGTCCTACAGATGTATCAACGTTAAAATTATAAATTATTTATTTACAAATGTCCGTCGCTCTTAGACATTTTCAGATCCGCGCCGTCCTATGGATACAAGAGGTGCATCGTACCCGGGCGGCGGCATCTAAAGAGCGGCAACAGAAACGTAGCAAACCATTATTATTATTACAACAACATTATTTGTTGTCNATTACATTGATTTTAAATTTAAATAAGAAATTTAAACAATTTACCTTTCTATATTACAATAAACTGCATCTTTTTATTCTTACGTCTTAAACTCCTTTTTATTCTTACGTAAGTGTACGAAGACCTCTTAAGGCAAACTGTAAGACTCTTTCATCCTTCTACTTGTAAAGAATACTGAGCTAAATCTGCTCTTTGTTTGCTCAGCTTTTTCTTAATCATTAGAGCGCTGAAATGTATTAAATTCAACCTCAGCCTTACATAACAAGAAATTAACGCATCTTTATAGTTTCAATTATATAATTTTGTCGTCGTCAATAGGTCGTTAATAGCAAAAAGTAAATCCGACCTTAGAAGACTTATTAACATTTGAGAATAAGCATACTATAATCAAAATATCGTGTTCCCTAAAAGGAATAGAAGGAATATCCGATATTATTCCAAAACGTAATGTTGTGTGATTCATTTCACCTGGCAGATTTTTTCTATGACCCACATGAATTCCATTGTGAATCAGCATATAGAAACCAGAAGGTGCGAAGTCGCAAAATTGGTTCCGCTACTCTATTAATTTTCCTATGATGTGTAATTTTTCTCGCTATTATGCCCTTTGAAACCAATATTTTGGCATACATTGGAAGTTAAATTTACTAAATCAGTGAAATGAATACCAATCATATACTGTTTATTTTTCTGCGTTGATGGTGACATTTTCAGTTTTCTTATTATCAGTATGTTTCGCAGGTTTTTCACTTTCCCCATCTCGTGGGTGTTTTCCTGCTGGGTTTTACGCCTGCTACATACTGTTATATACAAGAAAGCATGCACAATAACAAATCAACACATCTAACTTAAACATTTACAAAATACAGAATTACTTACATAAAATTTGATTTATACATTCTTTAGGTCCTGCTACCATATCTTGATCAATTAAGTATTTATCATTTGTCTTTTGGTACTGGATAGAGAAAAATGTATTTTTTTAAATCTCAGTCTTGTTCATGGATGTGATGATATGAAACCTACTGAGGCATGAGTTATGCTGAGTAATATAATTAATTATGGTTTCTTCTTATGCAATGTTACGAAAAGTATTATTCGTAGAGTCATTGTGCTTCGCCAACTTGGGCTTGTTCCGCTCATTGCATTCTGTCTCAGTGAGGAAAGCAAGGGCAAACTACCTCACTCCTCATTTCCCTATCTGCCCCCTCTCGCTGATGGTAGAGGGGATGAGTTCCCAACCGGCCTTCGGGCTGATTACTTTATAGACAGACATTCTTTAAAGAAAGAGTCACACGGCTATCTGAAAGAGACTTCGGTGAGAGGTAGGGAATTCAGAAGGTTAGGAAGTCTATAAAGCAAGGAATGCTGCGCAAGAGATAATCTAAATGTAGGAACATGGAGAAGAGGTGTAAGTCTAGTGGCTCTATGTGGAGCGAGATATTTGAATAGTGACACTAATTCGGGAGAATCGAAATGGGAGAAAAAGGTATTTTAGTACGTAAGCTGTAGAAGAATTCTGAGGCACACGAGAATTTGCTATGTTAGCATAATAATTCAAGGCCTGGTTCAGAGAGGCGATATTAGTGTTGGCTAATATGGTCCAGATTGGGGAGCAATGTGAAAAGACTGGGATTACAATTGAAATGAAATATAATTTCAGGGAGTCTGGGTGTTTCATTTCAGTGAAATGGTACACGATTTCTAACAGAGAGAGAGCTTTCCTTCTAACTCTTATTCAATATGGTCAGAAAAAATTAATTTCGCAATGAGGTTGCAAAGTGACATCAACTTAATTTGCAAAGTACATCAAAAGATGGGTTTGAAATGTCAACTTTTTGATGAGGGTATAGTACCGTATTACAAATATCAACCTATTCCTGTCTTAAGAACAACATCATCCTGTATTGGGATAGACCTGTCTTGACCGATAAAACTCTATGTTACCAGACCAGATATCTTACTAATTGATAGCGCCAGCACAAATTCTATAATCATTGACATAGCAGTACCTCTAACCCATCACATCCGAAAAACCGGGTTTAGAAAAATGGGACGAATATGAGAGCTTGCATGGCAGATTAAAAGCATCTGGAAATTAACGGACATCAGGACATCCTATTGGTTACATCTGCAGAAGGCTGGTGTCAAGGAGCATAATAAAATATATTGAGAAACTTGGTTTATCATACACATTGCACAACAAGCAGTCCTATTACGAACGTGCCACATTCTGCGTGTTTCTCAATTGAGCGGGAGAATCAAGAATCACATGGGTTAGGATGTCGAGAGCCTGGACCATTCCATCTAGGGGACAGGTGGGATTGTTCCAGCAGAAACGCTGAATAGAGGAGAAAATGATATTAATAACAACTTCTATAACGGAAAAATTCAGGAACCCTGAAAAATCTTACATGATAAGTAATTCTTGATCTGTTGTAGAATGATATAATTGTATATCATAGCTGCTTAAACTATAAACTTATAATATTATATAAATACGTAAGGCATAGCTTTTTAAATTGTAAAAATAAAATGATGTTCACTTGTAATATGGAATTGTATCTGTTTAAAATATAAATTGTAAGTCTTGTGAAATGTTGTAATTAATGGACATAAGTTAGAAGATGTGAATGAATGTGAAGAATGTGGTAGTGTAATGTAATATGGTAATGTAAGGTAATTTAGTNAGGTAGGACATAAGTGTTAGTAGTAGAATGTGAGTAATGTAACATCGCCACCTGACCGATTGTCATCCTGCGGCGGAATTGTATAATAATAATGATAATAATAAAAATGAAGCTAATCCCAGTTACGTCCAATTTAATACATACTATTAACAATAACAAAGGACGAATACGTGCGACCATTCCATACCCGGAAAGATCCGACTAGTCGGTATTCGAACCCGGGATCTTGGGGTTGGAGCGATAGTTAACCACTCCGCCACCGCGGCCGGTCATAGCATCAAAAATCATAATTTCTCATTTAGTTTCCCATTTATTTTCGCTTTTGCACATTCTCATGCCGGAGTTGTCCCGACTTCACGTAATGATCAACGCATAAGAGAGGACATGATGCGAAGGTTTTACACGCAGAGGGATAGGGGAGTAAAAGAAAATGTATATGTTGAGCCAGCGATCAAAATGCATGGAAAGAAATAAGCCGTGGCGGCAGTTCAATTTTTCCCTCGCGGAATCCAGAACCATCAGGTGCGATTTCCATCTGATCGCCGCTCTCGCTAATCCCAGCCATGGGCCATCGAGCGCGCCAAAACAAATCGCCGTCCAACATCTCCTCCACTTCAGGAATAGTGCTACTGTAATTGAGGCCACTGTCTTGCCAGCTGCTTACTCACAAACGGAGCCTGTGCATGGAATTCGTGGAAACGAATGAATGGATCCATTCGCGGCCGATGAGTCAATCCCGAAAGCATCGCTGCGTGTCGTTTTGGCGCTCCGTGAGTAGCCACTCGAGTTAATATGACAATCATTGCGGTCGGAACGACGCCCGTTGCGTCACGTTCAGGGGACTTCGCTTTACATAGCTAAATATTCCGGGGATTATCTTACCTGGAATCCCTGTAAGCGATTTAATCCCTAACGTGGGAACGTTCGCTCTCATCCGGACCAAATACATGATTCGGATCCTAGGGATTTGAAACTGAATAATGAAGCGTGTGCTTATTAGTAGGCGAATCGCGGTCTTCGTTGGTGTTCCAAGGCCTTCTATTCCATAAGGTCCATTCCTATTCATGAGAAACATCACGGAGCTTGACTGCCTTATAAGTTGGAAGTGCTCCCGGGACATGGGCTTCGTATTCGCACCTTTCGATAAACTGCGCGTAGTATTTTTTTCCCTTAATTACCATAAATACTCGTGTATAGGTGCTTTAATAATATTATTATTTCCTCAATCTCTTCTCTTTTGTCTTTTCTTTTCCTCAAATACTCGAGTTTTTATGTTTTTCATATCAATTAACAAGTGCTTATACTCAAATACTCGAGTTTACTGTAATGTTTTTTTATATCAATTAACAAGTGCTTATATTTATCTTTCAATAGTTAACTTTTGTATTTTTTCGGTAATCCTAATAGCGCAATTTTAGCATTGTATTTTTATGTGGATATGATATTACTGACTCGATTCATTGACTAATCGTGAACTTTTATTGAAAAATGGTAATGGTGAAAAGTTTTTAAGATACTAGCCGAACTTATCCTCGCTTCTCTCGGGCAAAGCTGGCCCGTCAAATGTGAATTAAAAAAAATGAACCTTTAGATATAGAGCATTCTAAAACATTCTGGAAATTTACACGGATACACGGAATTGACCTACATGCGAGTATATACCGATATTATTACTATCGAAATGCATCATCTTTTTATTTATTTTCCTGCTGACCTAAAAAGAATCCCTTTATTGGGCAATTATAGGATAGGCGTAAACGGAAGCAATAAACGAACAAGCAAAATCCTTCTCCTATCCAGAAAATTCCGATTAGCCAGAACTTGAACCCTTAGGGTTAGGTTAAAACTTGGGGTTAGCATCCTAACCACTCTGACACCGCAGCTCGTAAATGAGTAATAACTAACATTTCAACAGAGAGTTCCAACACTGGAATGTAGCTTTCATTCGTGACTTAAGAGTTCTTACATCTTAATCACTAACATCTTAACAAAGCATCAGAATATTAC